>PVKS010023240.1:0-32617 GCA_004027875.1 Aplodontia rufa
GGCCCATGGGGGATTCCCAGCTGCTCTCTCAGCCCCATTGCTATTTGCGGGTCATAACAGAACCGAGGTCATAACCACCATCACTTTCTACCAGCCTGCTCTCCCAGACTCAAGCTCAGTCCCACCCTGGGCCCTTCCCAGATTTCCCTCAGGATGGAGACTCCTCAGCCAATGGAGCTGCCTCCCCTATAAGTCTCAGTGTAGCACCCATTCCATAAAGAACTTCCCTGCTCCCCAAACAAGAAGGGCTCTGGCACCCTGAACCGGCCATGGCACTGGTCAGAACTAGAATTGCATGGCTCATTCTGGATAAATATTTAACCCTGTAAATGAACCACCTGAGGCAGGTGATCAGTTTCTCTTTTTCATCGTTCTGTGCTTTTACAACATTCTCAAGGGCAATGTGGCCAAACACAGAGAAAAGCCCTCACGTAGAAGAGCTCCTAGTTGTCAACTACACTGTACACTGACCTGTGCTAATGTTAGTCCCTAACTCTATTTCCATCCTAAAAAAAGATGATAAATGCAAATATTTCTGTATAGACAGCGGGGACAGGAAGGGTGTGCATAGATGGGTCTGGTGAGTGGGGTCATGCCAGGGAGCAGGCAAGTGAGTGCAGACTGGGGTAGGCTGGGGTAACCTGGGGGTAAGACATCTGGGTCCTGTGCAGGGGCGGTAAACAGGAGACTTACCAGCAGTGGTGGTAGGGCGGGTAGTCGTAGTGA
This sequence comes from Aplodontia rufa, assembly GCA_004027875.1. NCBI lineage: Eukaryota > Metazoa > Chordata > Mammalia > Rodentia > Aplodontiidae > Aplodontia > Aplodontia rufa. The sequence continues at coordinate 727 of PVKS010023240.1, forward strand.
ACCAATCTAGAAAGAACAGGGAACTGTTTAGGATTTCACCAGGTAAGTGTTCAATTCCATGGCCATTAGGCTCAGTAAGGGCGTGGGGTTTCCCAGCATTCTTGGCCCAGAATGCTGTCCTTACAGCACAGAGACCGCTCTGAGAAATGCTCCCTCAAACATAAGGATTCTTCATCAGACAAATACGCACAGACGTTTCACTGGGTCATGTTCCTCAGTGAAGGTCCCATTCCCATGGGCTAATTCAGACAGATGCTCACATCTGAAGTGGCCAAAGGCCCAAAGCCTCCTCCACAGCAGCCTCTCTGAACCAACCCTAGCAACAGCAATAGCAGGAGCTGGAGGGACTCTTTAGAGCTGAGCCACATGCTAATGCAAGGGTGCTGGGGACCTGGCATGTCACCTTAACAAACACAAGGGCCTCCACAGCATTCACTCCTGGAGCCCGCCCCCTGCCCTACTCCCCCTCCTTCTAGAAATGAGCAGGAGTGGAATCCCAGAGGGGAAGGCCTTCAGGGGGCGTGGAGCACACTCACCTATCACAAGAGTGCTGGTAGGTTCCTCTGCAGGAGAGAGGAAAGCATGAGTCTCGGTGCCCAGAGGCATTGCAAGGAGCCCCAGGATGAGGAGTGGACAGATACTGGGTGTAACTTCCCTCGCCACCACTCAGAAATGCTCCCTGGGGGCCTGCAGGAGAGCTGAGCAGCCACTGCGAACCTCAAAGGCTTGTCTCCAAGCAGCAGCGTTGGGGACTTTACTCCTACAAGTTCCAGTAGGCTCAACCGTGTCTGCAATAGGGACCAAGCTAAGGAAGGAGCCCCAGCACACCCACCAAGTTCAGAGACCCCAGGGACATGAGCAGTCTGACTCCCTGTGCAGGTGTCAGGGGACCCACCCACCTCAAAGAGGTATTGTCACCTGAGCATATGACTCCAGCATCCTCATGGTGTCCACAGTTATGGGAGAGCCAGCCTCGGTGGGGGCAGTTCCACAGGTAGGACTCATGCCCTGAGCAGGCCACATCATCCAGGACTATCGGCCCTGTACCCTGACCAAACGGGGCATTTCCTGGTGCAGACAAAGCCCAGCCACAGCCCAGCTGCCTGCAGACCACGTTGGCATCATTGATGTCCCATAAGTCATCACACACAGTGCCCCAGGAACCCTGGTACAGGACTTCCACGCGGCCCTGACATCGGTTTCCACCATTCACCAGTCTCAGGTCCAAGGCAGCATCAGTTCCTATGATGGGCATCATTTGTCATTAGGGAAATGCCATCAAAATCCCAATGAGATACCACCTCACTCCCTCTAGGCAAGTGCTGGGGAGAACGTGGAAAGAGCAGAGCACTGTCGCTGCAGGTGGGGCCGCAAATGCTCCAGCTGCTGTAAAAAGCAGCTTAGTCAGGGAAGCAGTGACCAATCCAGGAGAGGTCGTCATATAAAAGGGGCAACGCTCACTGCCTCATCGGCTCTGTCCCCTTCCCCCGCACTGGGGGAAGTCTGCTCTTTTCCCTGTGCTTTACTTTCTATAACAAAACTTGTCTACTACGCTTGAAAAAAAACAAAAACAGCAGCTCAGTGCTTCCGCAAGTTACGCACGGAATCAGCAAATGACCCAGTCTGTACCCAGAAGAGCTGGGAACAGGTGTCCAAGCAAATGGTGGCACACGCATGCTCTTGGCAGCACTACTTACAAGAGCCAAGAGGCAGGAACAGCCTGTGCGTCCATCAACAAATGAACAGGTAAACCAGCTGTCCATAACAGCGGTGCCACATGTAATGTGACAATGTGATGTCAACTGGCCGGGAAAGGGAATGACATGCTCGTGTGTGGGAAAGCATGCCAGGTGAAAGCCAGGCAAGAAAGGCAGCCTTCCGTTCATGAAAGATGCCCAGGACAGGCAAAGCCAGACACCCGAAGGAAAATGGAGGCTGCCGGACCCTGGGGGGGGGAGAGGAAGACATGGGCGTGGTGAGTGGACTTTGAGTTTGGGAAGATGAAAGTTCTGGAACTAGACAGTGGTAAAAGCTGTACAATATTGTTGGTGTACTTAAAATCACAGAGTGTTACAATTTAAAAATGCTAAAAGGGGGCTGGAGCAGTGGCTCAGTGGTAGAGCGCTTTCTTGGCATGTGCAAGGATCTGCATTCGAACCCAGCACCACACGCACTGAGAATCAGAAAAACAAAAAACAGATGAAAGAATAAATAAAGTTGACTGTTTCTCCCTCTCAAAAAAAAAAAGTTGAATGGTAAATTGTAAAATGATACAATCTAGAGTGGTATATTTTGGCAGGCACATCACTTAGAGGTAAAGGGCTTGCCTAGCATGTGTGCAAAGCCCTGGGTTTGATTCCCAGCATTGCAGGGGAAAAAACATGTAAAATGGCAAATTTTATGTTCTACATATATTTTACCAAAATAAAATAACAAAAGGGAAATAATATCAATGGGAGCTCCATAACGCACATGCATATATGTGTGTGTATATATGTACACATATATAGTGGATATATATGAATACGTATTCATATGTCTATTATTCTATAGTCAATTTGGGGGTCATTAAGATATAAAAATCTCTATTATAGAATTAAAAAAGAGAAGCAGGACTCTGTATAAATATTCTTTTAAGACTCTGGATAAATATTCTTTTTTTTCAAGAATATTTATCTCATTGAAATGAAGAAGAAGCAGAACTCCTTAGTCAGTCGTCCCTTGGCAGGGGAGATGGGAAGGGTACACACAGATGGGTCTGGCTAGCTGGGGTCATCCCAGGGAGTGGGCAGTGTGTGCAGACTAGGATAGGCTGGCCTAACCTAGGGTTAATACATTCGGGTCCTATGCATAGGCGGTAAACGTGAGACTTACCAGTAGTAGTGGGAGAGGGGGTTGTTGTTGTGGGCCACCAATCTAGAAAGAACATGAAACGGTTTAGGATTTTCCCAGGTAAGTGTTTAATTCCATGGTCACTAGGCTCAGTAAGAGTTGAAGACTTTCTCAACATATTTGGCACTGAATACCGTCCTTACAGCACAAACAACGCTTAGGAATCGCTCCCTCAAACTGAAGGGATTAAGGTCTCTCTGGGAATCATCAGTCAGACATTTGGGGTAATATGGACTTTTTCTCCTGGTGGGATATAGACTTGGGTCTGATAACTGCTCTCTTTCCCTTATGTGCAGAAGGAAGCTGAGAATGAAGCCCCCACACAGAAACAGTGAGCATAAGAAAAGCCTAAAGGAATAGATAGTTCTGAAACGTCTAGATTCATCTGTACCCAAAGCCCCAGATTTCACAACACACACCTTACACAGGGGAGCCAAGCACGTTCTTCCTAGTTGGTTTGAGCTGGGCTCCTGTGACTTCCTAACTAAAGCCTCCTGACTCGGATTCCTTTTACAGCACAATGCGCAACTGGGGGGTGAAGGGAACCCTTCTCATTAGATGGGGCGCTGAGCAGCCAGGGACTTCATGCCAGACCTGTCAACTACAGTACTGAATGTTGATGCTTTCACTTTATCCTGAAATGCTTATCAGGAAAAGGAGTTGTCGTAGGTCACCAATATGGAAAGGGAAAGAAAGCCAGATTAGACGGCATGGAGTGCACGGCCCACGCCTGCAATCCCAGGGGCTTGGGAGACTAACAGGAGGAGGGTGAGTTCAAAGTCAGCTTCAGTAACTTAGCAGCACCCTGATCAACTTAGCAAGACCCTGTCTCAAAATAAAATATGAAAAGGGCTGGGGATGTGGCTCAGTGGTTGAGTGCCCCTGGCACCAAAAAGCAAAAGAAAACAAAACAAAAAAGAAGGGAGAGAGTGTGGAATTAAGGTTAATCTTAATCAAAAAATGCTTACCAGGGAAAGGCGTTGTTGAATACCGGGCATCTGGAAAGGAAAGCAAAGGCGGATCAGCAGGCAGGGAGTGTGGAGTCAGGGTGGATTTGGAATCTGGGGCTGGGATTGGGGATCAGAGAGGTTCTGTGACTGAATGCAAATGAGGCCATTTCTCGAGATCCTCAGTGAGCAAGATCATGCCCTTGAATGTCATTGGCAACGAGGTGGACCAGTTCCGAAAAGGAAACTACTACTTTTTTTCTGAAGGAGGTTCTTTGGTTAATAGAATCACTTCACTCCATCTATGCCTAAGGTATATGATATGAAAAAAATCCCTGTTGTCCCCTCCCAGGACTCTTGGCTCAGACACGATTTCCAGAAGAAATGACACAGCTCTGTACTCAGATTTTCCAGCTCTTTGGTGACCCGGGTTCTGCCTGGTAGCCTGGTATATCTGGCACCATTACTCACACCCAGATACCTGGAGCCAAAAGGTTAAGGACAGCAGATGGTGCACAAGATGAGAATCAGTTTTACTGGTGATTGGAAGCACCTTTGTTTGCCACTTCGTCTGTGTGGCACAGCCTCTTCATTGTTTAGGCGCAGACCTCCCCTGCAGAATCTGAGGGGGGTTCTAGAAGTGAGGGCAGAGATATCTTGCCTGCACTGACAGTGCTTTCTACAGGGGGTCCCAAAATCACATCATCAGTTCCTAGCCAGGTCATGTCAGTCTGGAATAGAAAGGGCCAAAGCTCACTGAATGTGTGACTTGTTTTCTTAAGCTGCAAGAGTTAACTAGAGCACCAATCTTCATATTTGAAAAAAGCTTAGATGGGTTGAGGAGATGAAGACATCTTCTGACTCCTACTCTCCAGGCAAGAGCTGCTCTGCTGAGAGCGCACAGAGAGGGAAATAACATGCCCCCAGCAAGCGCCAAGAGAAGCGGAGTCCAGAGAGTGAGCACAAGAGCAGGGCATGTTGGGACTTACTTGGGCTGAGTGTGAACCGGGCCAAAGCATTTGTGAAAAGGAGAAGGAAGGTGAGACACAATGCACACAGGTGCACCTGGAACTGCAGGCGGCTCACTCACTGTATTTGCAGGCTGCACTGAGGTTCTGCATGCGCCCCCTAGTGGGTCCTGGCAGAAGGCAACCTGAATCCCTCAATTCTCCAGGGAGGACTCACTCTCCCAGGTCTAGGCCACACCTGGGCCAGGCCACATTAGCCTTTGCATTAACATGCAGGGGAGCAGTCAATGGGTGTCCTAAGTCAAGGATCTGCCCTCAATTTAGGACAACTCTGAAGTTCTATCTGGATTCTAGAGATCCTCCCTGCTATGTGAGATGTCAGTGCCCCCTGCCCTAGCTGGGTCATTAAACACCCTGGATTAACACTCTGCCATCCCATACCCTAACCTGTGTCTCTACCTATCCTGTGATCACAGGTGAGTCACTGACACTTGAAACCTTTCCTCTGAGTACCTATCAGCAACCCCCAAATGACCATGGCCTCAAGAAGTGGCGAGGCTTTACAAATGCATCCCCAAAAGGCTATCCATGAAGAGAATGTTGGGGACCATTAGGGACAGGAGTCAATCGAATGCTTCTCAGCTACTGTAATGGCTGTGACTTCTGCCCTCTATATGCCAGACTCTGAAGTTGATCTCTGGTGTCCAGAAACCACCAAATCAACATTGGGCTGCTGCTTTCAGAAAGCAGAAAGTCCTGACCCTGCTGCTTCTCAACTAGGGGGATTGAGTTGGCACCTCCAGCGTCACCTATTCCACTGGAGTAAACTCCAGAGCCACTGTATAACTGCGAGTAGTTTGGGTGTGGGACCTGAGTGAGAATTGTGTTTTCTCTGAATATTTACCAGCTCAGAATGAGGCCCAGTGCTGATTGAGCACAGAATGAAATTCTGGGAGTGGGGATTGATGCTTTGATCAAAGCTCATTCCTGGGAAGAGAGGCCACATGGTCTTTGGGGCTCACCTGAGCAGATGACTCCTGCATCCTCCTGGTGTCCACAGTTATGGGAGAGCCAGCCTCGGTGGGGGCAGTTCCACAGGTAGGACTCATGCCCTGAGCAGGCCACATCATCCAGGACTATCGGCCCTGTACCCTGACCAAACGGGGCATTTCCTGGTGCAGACACAGCCCAGCCACAGCCCAGCTGCCTGCAGACCACGTTGGCATCATTGATGTCCCATAAGTCATCACACACAGTGCCCCAGGAACCCTGGTACAGGACCTCCACGCGGCCCTGACATCGGTTTCCACCATTGACCAGCCTCAAGGCCAATCCAGAAACAGTTCCTAGGGAAGACACAACATTTCTCATTAGTGCTGCTTTCTGCAGTGGTCAAGTCATATAGTTGTGTGCAGCCAATAGCACTTCCCAGGGTTGAGCTCCACTGAGCAGTCTAACGTCCACACAGAGATATGGAATGTGAGCTCCTTCTTTTCCTAGGCCTTGGACACCCTGTCCTGTGAAGGTCCTCACCCCTTACACCTCACTCTCCTGGCCTCATTGTGATACCCATGCCAGTTCCAGGCTTAAAATATGCCTTTGACAAAGGATGGCCATTGCTCTGCCAACAGCCATGACCTTTGCTGAATCTGTCATGGATGGCAACCAACCTTGCAACCAAGGCCTTCAAATACAGAAGACCAGGTCAGCTGAACTCCTAGGGACAGCAAGATCTAGAGATGACTTAGAGCAAGAACTCCGGAGATAGCATACCAGTCCCACCCACATATGCCTGGAGACACTTCTGGAAGATCATCTCATTCTGATCATTCTAACCCCAAGATTTCTTCTGACTCAAAACTAACCTGAAAGCTAATAGAGTTTTTGTGACCTAAAGAGACAGTGTGGGGGGAAAGACCTGTTGCCACAATGTCTGCAGGAGGCAGAAAAGAAGTGAGCATGTGAAAGAAAGCCACCAGAATCATGTTTGGCCTTCAGGTGGTAGGAAGCATTCCTCCTACTTTGCATCCTGGAGGGATCTAGAGACTGTCCAACATGACCTTTCTTTAGCAGAGGCCTGATTCCCTCTACAGGGAGCATGTGAGACCACTGCTGAAGAGAAGCCTGCTGACACCAGGATGTCATGTGAGGAGCTCTGATAGATGACTGGCCCTAGGCCCTAGCCCCTAGGGCTGGCTTGGAACACATTTCAAACAAGTTCTTCTTGACTCTATAAGTAGCGGAAAGGGATCAGAATGGTTGAGATCAGTACAGTGCCATGGAAATGGAGGAGCTGGCATTCTGGACTGGAGAATGATTCCACTGATTTCTGTCCCAAAGCTCACAGGCTCCTGAAGACCCCATATTCTGACTAACTTCTCCCCATCCACAAGGAAATGTGCAATGAAGGAGACTGTGTGTAAGCTAAGCCCTCTGGTTGAGAAGGCATCTGTCCTTGCACTAAGCATTGGGAATACATCCACCGCTCCACCCCTAAAAGTTTTCCCGAGGAAGAGCCAAACCCATGGATATACTTGGCATTGTGACTTATGGAGAAAGAGACGCATACAAAATTTTTCATTATTTAGTGCAATGGAAGCCTTAGCGTTTGCCATTTTTGACTCTGTGTCTTGTAATTATAAAAGATGGAAAGCAAGTAAGACCAAAAAATAATAAAATAAAACCAGAAAAGATAAAGGTAAATCTCTGAGAAAAATCAAGACCTGGAAGTAAACTAAAATCTATTGAGGAGATGTCATTACTAATCTGGATTTTGCCTTGCTATGTGGAAAAGTTAAGAAACATGTCTACTCTTGGGTTCTTCAATTCTAAAAGGGTATTTGGGGAGAAAATATCTCTGCATTAAGCTAATGACTGTGAATCTGACCTGCCTATATGTAACCTGTGTAGGACTTCATGGGGTGGACCAAAACAACTTACACCATTCCTGTACCTCTAATAGATTTCTCTTATCTAATTGCATTGGCTAGTGTTTCTAAAACAATGCTGAATAGCAATGAGGTTGGAAGGCATGCTTGCCTTGATTTTTGCTTTAGTGAAAATGCTTCTGATGCTTTACCTTAAAGTAAAATACTGGCATTAAATCTATGTGTTCAAATTGCTCCAAAGACAAGAGCTGATCGGTGCCAGAGTTTGGAGAGGAGACAACTGGAGAGCTACTCCTGACCACTCCAACCAGACCACTCAACTTCTGTCTTCTGTCTGAGTGACCTACCAGGCTTCTACAAGACATGTCTAGATCTAGAAGTTGATCACTCTCCATATTGTCCTGATAGAAGCAGCTCTAAGTGAGCCCTGTCTGTAGTACTATGTCACATCGGATCAACCCAACCCATTCATTCCCTCATTCTCCTCCCTGGCTGGGCCAGTTGCACCCAAGGGCTTGTCAGACCCAGCTGCTATTCCCATTACATAATGAGGTCCTCCAGGGAAACCACCACAGACAAAAGGACAGGTTCTCCTCTTCATGCTGCTGCAAATAAGAAAATGTGAGCTCTTGGAAAGGTATGTGGCTAAGTCAGAACAAAGCCAGTTTTATCCTCAGTTCTTGTGACATTTATGTCCTTAACCATAGAGAAGACAAAGAGAGGGCAAGATCAGGGACACCTCATTGACCTGAGGAACACAAATGTCTGACATACATACCGCTGGAATTCCCAACTGAGTCATGCTGACCCCTGGGCAGGCCAGAGGGCTTGGATGCTGTCCTTGATCTTGGCCTAGGGCCAAAGTTTCCCATGGGAAACAGGAAGTGCCTTCCCTTTCCTATGCCCATGCTGCCAGAATCGCAGGCTTTGTGGACTGCGTTTCCCAGATTTCCCCCTGAGGTGCCCTGGGAAATAAGATGCCCACAGGCTGAAGGATAATGATTTCCAAAGGTACCTTGATGTGGGTCCAGAGAAGGGCCTGGACAAGGACACTCTTGAGCAGGTTTGTGCCTGGCTGTCCAGGCTCAGTAACCCAACACCTAGTACCTCAGGCTAGCCAGGTCAGCATGGATGTGTGAGAATCACAGGACACTGAGCAAAGCAACAGGACCTCTAATGACAGGATGTGGGTTCCACCTTAGAGGTCCTCAGAGATGCCTCCAGAGGTTGACTGCTCCCCAGGCTTGGGCTCATAACCCATGGAAGAGATGTCTGCTTAGACCTGAGGCTTTGTTCAGAAGGAGGGCTGAACACCCCATCTCCTGCACCCTCAGAGATGAACCCCTAGGTTCACGTGGATCAGTGAGCCAACAGGGATCCCACATAACAAACATTACCTCCTCTCTCTGTTGTCGTGGGTGCCTCAGAGGAAAGCAAAGAAGCTGCAGAGTGGAGAAAGGAAGAGGTCATTGGGTGCCAGCCCTCGCTCGAGGAAGGTGGTCTTCTGCCTTCTCAGCCTAGGAAGCAGGGGCTGGAAGCAAACGTGCAGAAAGTCCCCTACATCGCTAAAAGGCTACACTTTTTCCTTGTGAAACCCAACACCATTCTGTCTGTCATTTGGTCGTCTGGGATGCCCCCATGAGCATCCTTTGCTCCTGTCACCATCCTCTACATCCTCTGCTTCCAGTGTCTATCCAAAAGAATCCTCCACTCAGTAACAGCCCCATCCTAATCACAAGATTGGACTTCAAGTCTGAAAGGACACTGTCAAATGATGAATATTTCCCACCACTGAGATATTCCTGAAAAGGTGACCCAACCAGGAAGAAAAATGGTTTCCAGAGATGTATTCTGGAATGCCAAAATAACCCCACTCACAAAGTGGCTCCCATTCATAGGTGCGGTCACAGTCACACCCTGTCCAGGCTGTGTGATAAATGCCAGTGGACAGCTTAGCTAGACCCTTCTCTCTGGGGAACACAAAAGAGGCCAGCAGCCTAGGAACCGTCTTTGTGCAAAAAGACTCCTTGGCATTTGAACAGTTTCCAGCACCATGCGAACCAATAAGAGGACCAGCAAGCACTGGGGAGGAGCAGGGGTGAGTATCTTCTGCTTGTCCTTTAATCCCCAGCAAATCAGACATATCGGCCACTCCTTGACTTGAGTTTAGTTTTCATCTGAATAGTAAGGACCAGGAGCTGCCTCATCCTCCCCCACCTTTAAAGGAAGAGAAACTGCCGCTTAAGCCTAGGTCATGTTGCTGTTCATCAGTCAGTCCACTGAGAAACGGCGTCAGCAAGCTCTGAGGAAAAGTGCACCGCACACACACACAGGTGCAAGGGTAAAGTGTGCGCACACACACACAGGTGCAAGGGTAAAGTGCGTGCACACACACAGGTGCAAGGGTAAAGTGCATGCACACACACACACATGCAATGGTAAAGTGCATGCACACACAGGTGCAATGGTAAAGTGAGTGCACACACAAAGGTGCAATGGTAAAGTGCATGCACACACACACAAGGGTCAATGGTAAAGTGCATGCACACACACACAGGTGCAATGGTAAAGTGAGTGCACACACACAGGTGCAATGGTAAAGTGCGTGCACGCACACACAAGGGTCAATGGTAAAGTGCATGCACACACACACACAAGTGCAATGGTAAAGTGCATGCACACACAGGTGCAATGGTAAAGTGAGTGCACATACACATAAGGGTCAATGGTAAAGTGCATGCACACACACAGGTGCAATGGTAAAGTGCGTGCACACACAGGTGCAATGGTAAAGTGCGTGCACACACACACAAGGGTCAGTAGTAAAGTGCATGCACACACAAGGGTCAATGGTAAAGTGCATGCACACACACATAAGGGTCAATAGTAAAGTGCATGCACACATATGCACATAAGCAATGGCCTTGGAATGCACATGTAACCATGAGGTGACAGCTGTTCTACCTGAGCATATGACTCCAGCGTCCTCCCTGTGGCCACATTCGTGATTGTACCACCCATCGTGGTGACAGCTCGACAGGTAGGGCTCCCATCCTGAGCAGTACACGGCACCCAAGAGAATGTTCCCTGAGCCCTGACCAAAGTGAGCCCCGCCCAGGGCTGACACAGAATGGCCACAGCCGAGCTGCTGACAGACGACATCTGCATCCTGGGTGTCCCAGCTGTCGTCACACACGGTGCCCCAGTAGCCTTGGTAGAGGACCTCCACCCGGCCCTGACACCGGTCGTGGCCGTTCACCAGCCTCACAGGTAAACCTGCATCAACACAGCGGGAAGCCCCGGCTTGGCGCCCTCTGCCCCCTTGGCCTGTGCTGCTTAGCGCTCCCTTTTCTCATTCCTCTGAGCACCTTGTGCTGCCCCTGTCACTAGTTCCTCCCTATCAGGATCTTAAACATCACTTTCCTTGCCATCCTCTCCCTCCTTTCCCCTGGAGATCCTCAGGTACTCTGAGAAGGCCCTGGACAGAGGACCCTCCAAAGCTACCACTCAGGTTCTACTCAGCCCTGACAGTCCCCAAGTTCCAGACCAAAATTTCAGTGGCCTCTAGGGTGTCCCAGCCCACCATCCCACCATCCCAAACTGAGCAGTCTCTTTCCTCCACTTGGGCCAATGATGGTGGCCCGCGGCACACCAGCTGGGCCGTACCCTCCTCTTTACCTCTGTACCCAGCTTAGCACCAAGGCTACTCTCCCTTCCACCCCCACTGCCAGTTCACTAGGTCAGACCTTCATCCCCTTGAACCTGGCCTACTCTGAGGGATCCCGTTGACCCCTCTCTGCTCCGCCCTTCTCTCATGCACCCACATTCATTGATCCAAGGAGCACTGCATGCCTGCTCCTGCACTAAGAGGCCTCATCTGTCTCCACTGGATAGCCTCCAAGTTTAATCTTTGCAAAGAACAGATATATTGGAGTCATTCCCTGCTCAAACTGCTTCAACATACTCTCCACCACCATCAGAGTCCCGTACAAGGTGGCATGTGTCAAAGAACAGGCCACCCTACCCTTCTGGCCTCCTCTCCCACAATTAGGATGACGGTGGGGAGTCAACAGGCACCCTGCTCCTTCTTGGCCCAAGATCTGCCCCAGTGGAAAGCTATGCTGATTTATTCAAGGAAACAGACAGCAGGTCCTGAGGGATCCTGGCCAACATCCTGACAGCGAGATCCTGGCTGTGGCTCTTCAATGGTTAGTTTGAGGTCATGAGAAATCTGCGGTCAGAAAGTGACAATTGAAGTTTGCAGGGTAAGGAGCAGGTTGCTATGTGGGAATGGGTGTACAGGGAAAGAGGGAAGAAAGTCCAATGGACGCTTTCCAGGGTATTTCCGAGGTACATTCCGGCCCTATTCATCTGATGACCCTCCTCCTGCCACTCCTGTGAATGATCCCTCAAAAGAGCTCACAGTCTCCCTGCCTTAGCCTGGCCTTTGCTCAGGGTCAATCAGAAAAGCTGCCTCTCCAGTCCCTCCACTTCTGCAAATTTCAAGTCATGTCTTAGAGCAAGGCAGGGGATGGCCTCAAAAGTGCCAAGAATCATTTGTCCTAGGTAACCCTAACACATCAAACTTGGGCATAGGTCTGTGTACTCAGTGCTGAAAGTGAGGGGAGGGGACTCATTTAACAAGAGTTCCATTCCCAGGTTCAAATCTCTGCCCTGCCACTTACCAGCCTGGTGAGCTTAAACTTATATGTCCTGGCAAATGGCCTAAAAATACCCTAGTTTTCCCATCTGCAAAACAGGCATAGTGCTACTTACTTCAAGAATGGGGAAGATTTCATGATAGCATATGTGTTAATTCAGCACTTACTATAACTTCTCACACAGTAACTCATTTTGTGCCAGGGACATAACAAATGCCTCACAGAGGACCTTTATCTTTGAGATAACTGCACTTATTATTCAGAAGCACCAACTGCTTTCAACTCTCCTCTAACACTAGGAGCTAAGTTCATATAACAAATGGCTGCAAGACAGAAAGGAGAAGGAAGGAAAGTGGCAGACAGGATTGACTGCGCATCTGGGACACGCTCAGGGGCTCGGCACCCGCAACACCTGTCCCCACTCCATCCCAGGGTCCCATCTAGCCACTAGCAGCAGCAGCTGCAGCAGCAGAGCCGACCATGCCAGCCAATAGCCAAAGCTCTTGGAAGAAGAGTAAAGAAAGATCTTACCATAGCTTGTTGTGTGTAAGGGCCAATCTAGAAAGAAACCAAAGGCGTGTTAGAAAAGAGGTCCCACCATTTGGAAATGATCTACAGGTCATAAAAATTAGCTTCAGCTTTGCTTCACAATCCTGCTAGGGGGCGCTGTGGCTCAAGAGGCACTCCAGCATTCTTGTTAAGCATTTTTGCAACAGCACATTAGAGCAAGTGGGTTGGAGATGAGGTGCTCAATAGTTTCAGATATAGCAAACAAAAATAGGTACTACTTAAAATATATACACATATCCCCTGACACTTTCCTTGGAAATTCTCAGCAAAGTAATGCTTTTGTAACTACTGTGAGAAGAAAGAAGTCTCATTTGGTACTGGGCCAAGCACAGGGTTTCCCAAAGCGTGGTGGGCAGCCTGGACTTAGGCACAGGTCTGTGGAATTACAGGTTCCTGAGTTCTGCTGTGGGTCTCTGATCAGGCTCTCTCAAGGGAGGGAGTTGAATGCATGGACCTGCATATGTGTAAGTATTCTACTCAATTCTGATGTGCTCTGAAATTTGCATCAGAGGCAAAGTAAAACTGAAGGACATTGCCTCACCGTGACAAGGTGCGTTTCTGCTGTGCTGCAGTTCTGTAGGGCAAGATCTCACCTTTATGCAGCCCTCACATGATCCATTAAGGGTCAGTGAGGTGGCATTAATTCAGAAATAGCTGTATAGGGGGGAAAAGAAATTATAAACTAATACAAGACATTCTTCTCCGCTTACTTACCAGTCAGAACATCTGATTCCGTACCTGTAAAAGAATAAAAGAAAAATTAGATGTGTTTGTGTTTCACACAGAGGGATCCTGAAAGAAGCTGCCTGTGAATCAGGACAGTGGACTACGAAGCAGAGATGGAGCAATGGGCACAACCGGCAGCGGACCACTGGATCCGGAGCACTGACCTGAGCAGGTGTGTGCTAGACACCTCTGCACTCTCCCGCCCACAAAGCAACTCCCAGCGGTGTGTGTCCATTTTAATTCTTCAGAAAGGCAAAGCATTCTAAAAGACGTTGTGTGTCCATGGGTTTCACATCCACAAATTCAACCGAGAGCCAATCAAAAATGTGCAAAAGCGTGCATCTGTACTAAGCATGCGAAGGTGTTTTTTTTCCCTTGTCATTATGCCCTGAACGATAGTGTAGCAGCTATTTACACAGCATTTATTGCATTAGGTATTGTAAGTTATCTAGAGGTGACTTATGGTGTACACGAGGTGGGAGGTTATGGACAGATCCTACACCATCCTATGGAAGGGGGTTGAGAGCTGAGGACTTTGGTATCTCAAGAGGTGTTAGAACCAATCCTCTGTAGATACCAAAGGGGGACTCTTTTCAACAATGGTGAGGAAGCATTTAATATCGTTCTTGATTCCAGTGGTTTAGCTCTGCAGAATATATGTATAAAGAAAAAGGATCAGGCAGGAGGCTTGAAGTTGAGGGAGGGACTCATGGCCACACCCTGCCCTGCTAAGGCCTGGCACCACAGCACTCAGCCAAGCACTCTGTTAGGGTCTTGGTGGTGCAAGGTGCTGGGATGGGCACTAAGTGAGCCCCCTCCCCTCCAGGGACTAGCACCGCAGGCTCCCTGGAAACACTCAAGGTCTAGTGCAAGAGGCAAGTGCTGGTCAAGATGCGTGGGCATATGAGTGGCAGCCACAAGGTGGCACCCAAGGCATTGTGTGTTCCTGGTGCTCAAGTATATGAGTGTGTGCGTGTGTGTGTGTTGCTGCTCGATGTCTGTGTGTGTAAGCATGAGTATGTGTCTATGTGAGTGAGATGCTTGGATGTGAGCGTGCGTCTGCTTGTGTGCCTGCAGCATCTATGTGAGTATCTTTGTGTGTCTGTATTCTGTGTGCATGTGAGGTTGTGTCTGTGTGTGTTCATGTATGTATCCGTTGGCATGTGAGAGCGTGTCCCGGTGTGCTGAGCTTATTTCAGGGCAAGACCTCCGAATAGAAGAGGGTCTCTGGCAGGAAAAAGAGAAGTTAGATATAGTTGGGTGAAGCCTGGGGGAGCGGAGGAGGGCAAGACTGAGACTGTTCCAGCAGGGACAGCGTGCGTGAAGGGACATGGCTGGTGGCAGTGCTGTTGGGAACGCGGGAGGCAGAAGCGCGGGTTGTTCAGTATCGGAGATAGTGAGCTGAAGACTTTCCGGAAAACTAGAAGAATAAATAAAACCAGGAGCAGAAGCAGCAGGGACCTGTGGGAACTGACACACACATGGGTGTTGGCAGGCTGGGTGTGCGGACATGCAAAGTCACAACAGACGAGCGTGGGCTCGCGGGGTCCTGGGCGTCAGGCTGCGGAGCTTGGACTGGATCCCAAGGTGGAGCCTCGGGCTTTCTCCTCGTTCCCGCAGCATTTGGCAGCTACACCAGATGAGTTTCATGATGCCCAGTGGTGTGTTTGCACAATTAAGATGATTAAATAAAGGCGATCCGTGCCCAAGAGCAATTAGACATCTTACGGCCCGTTATTTAAGTGACTCATAAGTTCCCCATTCAAACATCACCCACGTTAAAAATACCCTCACAGCGCCTGCAAGTCTCTCCGTTAGATCCTCCTCTGCTTTTTAAGGCATTACTGGGAGCCGTAACCTAGTTGAACTGCGATAGGTCAAGTGTAAGGATGAGCAGGCTGCCCAGGATGAATTTAGAAGCAATCACCACTTTCTCATTTTGCACAGCATTGATCTCAAAGAGAGGGGACTCACAGGAGTGAAGTTGGGACTGATTCAAGATTTCTGGAAAAGCGGTACAGGTACTACAGAGAGTCCTGCGTGGGCTGAACGCAACTCCTGGACACTGGCATCTCTCAAGTTCACAGGGGATCTGTCACAACTCTCCAGTGTGACACATGGCCACTAACTACCCCTCAGGCTGCACTCGGGTCTCTCCAGTTTCTCCTTTTCCAGGAGCCAATCCAAGATCCACACTGCATTTAGGAAATTACTTTTGGATAAAACGTGAGGAATGTGCCTGGAACAGAAATGCTGACAGTTCTGAGACTGCTCCTTGTGCCAGACCCTCCCAGGATGGCCTCACAACCCTGTGCAGAACAGGGGACATGACCCCACCTGCAAACGAGGAAACTGAGGCTTGCAGCGGCCCCACAGCTAGTCAATGAGAGTCAAGGGCCTCACTGGGACCAGCACTGGGGGCCACAGCCACTCTCACCCAGCACAAGTCTCGGCACCCTGACTCTTTTTCAAGAGTTCGTGCAGAAACGGAGCTGAGAAGAGGACCTGCCAAGGCAGGGCCCTAGGATACAGCTGAGGGCCTCCATTATCCCTGCTCCCTGCAAGGAGCAGAGAGGGCTGACTGGCCACACAGCTGTCCAAATGCCCTCAAACCTGGCCCCAGTTTCAAGTCCTGGCCCTGTTGCCCGCAGCTGCTGCCCTTGGACAAGCCTCAGTTTGCCCGGCTGAAATGTGGAGATGATGGTATCCAACTTTGTGGTCCTTGGCAGGTTTGAATTAGAGCAGTGCCCTTGCAGAGGGTGACCACACCTGTGGACACGAGCACAACGCACACACGTGTGTGGCCATGCGTATTCACGTAGCGTCATGCGAAAATGACAACTTCCCTCAGTCCCTGAGCCCTGCTGCTTTTCACATAAGGATAGGGCGCTTGGCTCCCTGACCTCTGGGGTTGACTTGACTCACATGCCACTGCTCAGCGCCAGTGGGAGTCTGTCCCCATGAAAGCTGGAACGGAGGCCCTGCCTCTCATTTTCTTAGGCAATCAAAGGAGACAGTCTGTCCAGGCCCTGGCATGGCTCACCCCAAGCGGACCTGAGGCCCTCTTGACAGGAGGATACAGTGTTGTTCCCAATCAGTCGCAGATGCCCACTGTACCTGCACACTCACCACACCATGAGGGCCCCGAGGCCTTGACCTTGGGGTGCTGCTTTCACAAATGCCATCTCCCAAATGACCTTCAACTTCAGAGCTTCCCCCACCAGGCCAGGGGGAGCAAAGGTTTCTGAGAGTTACCTGGAGATTGGGTGGTTTTCACAAAGTCTCCAGAAGTTTAAGAGTCCAGGAAAGGTAACACCAAAGGAAAGAAAATGAAAGGGGCATAAAAAAGAAGGAGGAAGGAAGAAATGAAGGAAACAAAGAGGGAAGAATGGGGAGAGAGAGGAAGAGCAGTAAGGACAAGCTAGGTGCCAGATAGATGAGAGAGACAGGAAAAAAGACAGACAAGAAGGGAAACAGACAGACAGACGGAGACAGAGAGGGAGGCAGAGAGAGGAAAAAGAGGAAGAGAGCAGGTCAGAGAGGGAGACAGAGGAGAGAGAAGCAGAGTGACAGCAGACAGGTGAATCTTCTTGCTGCCGCAGCAGCTCTGGGTAAAATGACTCTGAAATTCAGCCATCGCCCTGACTTGCCAATGGTCATGCGGGTCATTTGACGCTCTAAGAACACAAAGCGGTGTTGGAGGAACTGAATTTCAAGTCAGCAGTCTGAACGGTGAGTGATGGACACAGACTTGGAATCCTGGCTATGCCAGTTACTTGACCTGACTTTGCTCAACAGATACAAGGCGTCATGCCAGACGCACCTGCAGAGAGAAGGAGCGTCTTCCCGAGAATCTTTTCCACCCGTTTCATAGCACACAAACCGTTTACCCCATTGTGATGAACTTTAGAGCCTCGTAATAACACTAACTTCATGGACTTTCCTAAACTCAGTCGATCCTTTCCCCACTGAAAAACACATCGAAAACATTGCCATAATGATTGGCATTTTCTAACTACGACAACCGTTCACATTTCCTAGCCATAAACAAACAAAAAAAAGAGGCATTTCTTCTAAACATTTGCAAATATTGACTACGATCAGCATAGTACCACCTCCTCCCAGATTCAAAACTCCCCAAGGGATGGAAAGTCCGTACCACGGGAAGAGTGGGTGTGAGGTTGCAGGACTGGGGTTTGCGGGAATGCAATCAGAGAAGGTAGCAACTATACAAAATACCTGCAGATAGAACTGGACCCCACAAAATACACAGCTGGAGGATGACGGTAGAGATTCCCATTTTGCCGGGTTCCTCTCAACTTGAGCAGAAATTCTTTGACATTTATAGGATTCCAACTGAAAAGAGGTGTGTCCTTCACGGTAGTATGTTTTTATTGCTGTCATAAATCAATCTAAAGGAGGGAAAGGACTTTGTTAAATCAGTGGCTAATCTGTGGGAACAATTGAGGTGTGTTTGATTGATTGCTGTACGAACGATCTGGCTTCTGCCCAACGGCAAAGGCTCTGGCATTAGAGATAGCATTTCCCACTTCCTTCTAGGTGAAGCTCCAAGACTCCCAAATGCTCCCTGAAAATGGGCTGGATTTTCATCGTGCAGAGTTTGAATTAACCTGTGGGAAGCAGGATGTGGGTGGCTGGGCAAATAAAGGACGTGGTGCCAAGGGGGAAAGCATCTCTTTAGGATGATTTATCCTGGCAGGACATTCTCTGGTTGGCTCTTGGGTGCATACCCCAGCCTTGGAGGAATGAGAGGGTCACTATTGAAAACGTAACTAGAGAGTGGAAGTTATGCCAGATGGTTCCACGGAGACTGTGGGCCCCTAGTAGCCACCAACTCACATTAATTCTGTAACACAGGGGCTGAGAAACACATGACCTCGAAAGGAACCACCGGCAAACGTTCCACACACGGCTTTGAATTCTTGCCCTTGGCATTCACACTGTATGACACTGGGAGCCCGGGAAACCCACAAAACCTGTCCCCAAGCTCTGCCTGCCTCACACACAATCCTTCTCTTGGGTTGGCCATGTCATTATCACCTCATTCTTGAGTATCCCCCAGTCTGTACCCCCAAATTCTGATAAGCCCCAGCCATCTACCAAGAAGTTTCCTGTCGTGCATTTTTGCCCTGTGGGTGAGGAGTTCCCAGGGAGAAGCAGCTGGATTTGCAGGGTCTCCTGTTACCCGACCAGGGTGAGTAGTGTCCTCCCTGACAGCTGGGACCCTGAGGCTAGCAAAAGGACCTTGGCTTCCTCACCAAGCAGTCTTACTCCCTACTCTCTGTCCTGCATTCTAGAAGGATACCTTGAACCCAGGTTTCATGTCAGCCACCAATCTGCTTTCAGGACTGGATGTCCACCTCCGGCTTCCCAGATAGAAGTCACCAAGTGCATCTCTGCGGGTCAGGCCCACAGTGGTTTCTTCTACCATCAGTCTAGCAGTTCAGAAATATCAGGGGACAAGAGACCAGGGTGCACATGAGCTAGAGTCTAAGGCAGACACCCTGCACTCTCCTTTTGGGGACTTGAGCTCCCTTGAGTAGGGGAGAGCTGAGCTGCCGAGGATTCTGATGCCAAGCCCAGGATCATCAAACAGGAGTGTGGTGTTGGCCTGCAAGGTCTGTCTGGCAGCAGGAAGAGAATGCTACCTGTCGGTGAGGAGGAGCCCTTCCCTGGTCTTCGAGACCAGCACAACAGATGGTCCACTCGAACTCGCTGCTGTGGGGACCTACAGAAAAGCATCTAATCAGATGGCAGAGGCAGGTCTCAGAAAGGGTGGTGCCTAAGCTTGAAAGGCAAGCAGGGTCAACCCTGCAACCAAGACAGAGCACAGGAGGGACCCTCCGGGGCTGTGTAGGAATGAGGGCAGGGAGGCTACCCAGTGAGTTGGACAGGAGGCCGCGGAGATGCCAACAGCTTGGCTCACCCGGGCATCCTTCTGGGGACCTGTGTGATTTTCCCAACTGCACAGCTTCCCCATTTTTATTATTTTGGTGACCTCATCCCTTCTTCGTGGTGGTTAGCAGTAAAATCCTAAGACAACTGGGCTTGGGGCATTCTTGTTCAGAGGACACCAGGAAGAAGGAAGTGGAGGGAGCCTAGCTGTCCTTTTAAAGCCAGCCCAGGCAGGTGTCCTAGGTGGGAAATGGCTGCTGTCAGTGGGTCAGGAAGGATGGGTAGTCCTGGGCATGCAGGATGAACATGATAGGACCCCTGCCACCTGCCGCCACCATGGGGGCCTTGGGCTTCATCAGCAAGCACCCCTTCTTGTCCCAAGGCCCTTTTGTACTTCATAAGACAAGAGAGGTCTCCTCCTGTATGGAGGGGACTCTGGGGAACACAGCTTGCCCTGGCCCATCCCACTGCTTACAAGCATCTGTTTCAGAGGCAGAGAGGTGGAAGCCTGCAGCCAAAAGTCCCATGCAGTGACACAAAACTGCATTAAGAACAGCAGGAAGCCGGGGGCGGTGGCACACGCCTGTAACCTCAGCATCACTGAGGCAGGAGGATCTCAAGCTTGAAGCCAGCCTCAGCAACTGAGTGAGGCCGTAGGCAACTTAGCAAGACTCTGTGTCAAAGTTAAACAGTTTTGAAAAGGGCTGTGGATGTGGCTCAATGGTCAAGCTCTCTTGGGTTCAGTGCCCAGTATGCAAAAATTAAAAAAATAAAAACGAACAACAGGAAGAAAGAGAAGCATTAAACCTCTGAGACTCAGTGCCCACACCCACCGAGAAGCACCTTCCCCACATCAGTCAGAGCCCAGTGACCTCCACTGCAAACACGCCTCACCCTGGAATCTTGGCGGGAGGCCTTCAAGGGGAAGAGACCCCTGTGGGGCCATTCCTCGTGAACCCTTTCCTTAAAGCAGGGCTGTCCCACCTTCCCTGCCACCCCACTGCTCAGGCAGCAATTCCTCCTTTCTGTTCCTGCAACCTCCTGCCAGTGGCTCTGTCTCCTCCCAGGGCAGCCTGTGGGCAGAGTGAAGGTACTGAGAGACCCTCCTGCCTCTGCCCTACAGCTGAGCTGGGGTCCCAGCTGGGGTTGTCCTTTTCCTAAGCTCCTCTCTACCCCAGTAAGTGCCAGGAAGCTGGAGGGAGATGGAGAGGCGCCAGACATCCAGGCCCTCTTCTCTCCCAGGGGTCTCTGATGTCTGAACTCAGGAGCCACATGACCAGACACATAGGGAGGGAGAGGACCTGGAGCCTCAGTGGGGTAAGAAAGTAACAAACGTGCCCTCCAACAACCCTCGAAAGACAGGTCTGATCGCATCCCTCCCGTCTTCTTCAGGTTGAGGCTGAAAGCCCTCGCCAGGGTTCAGCAGGCCCCATGCAACCAGATCCCCTGACCACTCTCTCCCTCCCAGTCTAGCAATTGCCCAGCCTCAGGGCCTTTGCACTTCTGGCTCCCTCTGCCTGGGGGACGCTTTCTCCAAATAGTAGCAGGCTTATGCATCTGCCAATTCTTTGCCACGGATCATGTCCCTAAGCAGCCTTTTGTTAGAAATACTGAGGTGCTGCAAGAAATAAAACCTGCACTCAGACGTTGGTCAGCAAGCAAAACTGTCCTTCTGCAGAAGGTCATGCCCCCAAAGGGAGTCCAGCAAGCACACGTGGGGGGGCAGCTTTATCAGCAATGCAGTGACCCCCTGCTCTGACAGGAGGAGTTAGGGGTTATGATTTATGCACTTAGCTAATTTAAAATTGGGGAGGGCACCGAAAAAGGGCTAGAGTTGGGAATGGACACCTGTTAGGGAATTTAAAATGACCACATTCAGACCACATGGTTTTTCTAACTCCAAATGGCTCCAATATACATCTGAAATTTAAGTGACAGTCAACATGTTGGTATGTTATATTACAGGCTTAACTCCTTACAATTTCCCCTCTTGTATGATCAACATAAATGCTTTTCTTCAAATTTGGACAATATCTGTTGACTCTCATGTTCATCTGTATCTCATACAGAAGGATCATTATTTTGGGGAGTGTGGTGAGATCAGTTGTTGAATAAGACCTCTCATACATGGAATTATGCATCCAACCGTAGTACAATAGCTAGTGGGGTAGTAATAGATGTTATTGGTCCTCTCCATTGTTCCATTAGGTTAGTGAGTGGGTCATTCATTCCTGAATTTTCTGCTAACATCGTATCTAAAGCCATTCTGTTTTCCCTTATCATTGTACTAGTAGTATCTATTTGTTCTGCAATTCCCTTGAGTGCATCTCTGGTATAATAAATAATCCTATGCTGATCATAACAAATGTAATTAATCCAACCTACACTTGTATTTATTGTAGACCACAAAAATGGAATTGATTCAAAGCCTGTTGCTATCTGATTTCTGATTTTATTATTAGGAACCCCTCAAGGGACTCCAATAGAATCTATATAAATATAGGGAGGGATCAAATGACCCACCTGGGGAAGTGAGATCCCTTTTCTTCCCAGGGAAGTGGGATTGATTTGATCTGAGAAATGCCATGGTGAAAGGGACAGTCAATTGAACCAAAGTGCAGGTTCCATTCCAATGGGCAGGTAAGGTCTCAAGTAACGGCCCTCCACATGCCACCAGACACTGGATCGGGGCTATAGCAAGCGCTGTTTGATTAGATAGCTCCTCAAAGGACAGCTTTCGTTGCATCCAGATGTATATTCCAGGAAGCCTACTTAACCCCGCCACCTCGAGAGGCATGAGGTGTAATTGGTTCCAAGGGAAGGGGGTCGAATGGTCTCTGGGCTATTTGGCCTTGGGCCTTTAATTGCTGGGATCAGCAATGGTCATGCAGAGTTATCTCAGTCTTGCTCCAGATAATTGCCTCTGGTTATATAAATCTCCACAGGCGTCAAGTTCAACAAGCAGAGGAGAGGTGGCCTGGGCTACATTAATGGATGCAGTTATCCGCATTACTATGAACATTAGAGTTGTTTTAGAGTTAATTTGGACTAAGTTCCATTGTTTCCCCCTATCAGAATCTGAGGCTTCCTTTACTCGTGTGCAGTGAGTCCAACCTTGCTCCGTGGCCTGAACAGCTGTCTCATGAGTGAGATTTAGTTGTGCCCTTCCCAAGCAAGGTATCTGGGTCAGGCTGTGGTCACCTGGCCAATGTGAGTGTGCAGGGAATTCCAGGGGTGGTGCTGTACCAGGAGGCCCTGGAATCTCAGGAATGACAAAGTAGAAGAGAGACCTAATGTGGGATTCTTAAGAAATTGATCCTTTGTTTCAAAAGTGGAGGAAACTCTTGTTTTTCTTAAATATGGTAACCCATATTCAGACAGGGACAATCCTACATCTTTCTGGGGAGCTGATCTAATTCGAAGGACAGCAGTGGGGAGACACCTAGACCAGGGAGTTTTGTTTGCAATATTAGCTTAGTGATTTGCCTCTTTAGGATTGGTGCTTTCTCTCCACCCTTCTCGAGGAGGGAGGGTGCCAGGGAATGTAACATTCCTGTTTTTTGGCAAAGATATTCATGAGTTCTTTAATAATGATTGCAATGGGATGGCTTCCATTATCTGAATCTATATTTTCTATCAAACCAAATCCAGGGATTATAGATTCCAATAAGACCTTGTTTATATCATTGCAGTAGCACTGGGCAGGGGAATGGCTTCCACCCAATTAGTTAAAGGAGCCACTATTACCAAAAAATATTTTAGGTGTCCCATTTTGGGCATCTCCGTATAGTCAACCTGAATGTTTTGGAAGGGTCTTAATCTGGAACTCCTCCTTCCTGGGGGTGTTTGCTCAAAGTCTGTTAACCTTTCTACAGGTGACGCAGCTTTCATTGACTGCTCAGCCACAGTATAAATCCCCACGTCCCCATACACTCTCAATATAGCCTTGCACATGGCCTGTGGGCCCCAGTGGCTCCTCCTGTGGGCTAAATATTGGGATAATTGGGAGAAAGGAATAAAACAGGGGTAAAATGGAAAATGGAGGCCTCTGTTTGGAGGGTAGCCTCTTTAGCTGCTTCATCTGCCAGTCTGTTGCCTTGGGCCTCCATATTGTAGCCCCTTGGAAGTCCTGGCACATGTACAATAGCTATCTCTTCCGGTAATAATACTTTCCAAGATTTGAATAATTAATTCTTTATGTACTAAATCCTTTCCCTTACTATTAATTAAGGTGTGTCCAGTCCAAATTTTTCCAAAAGTTTGGACAACTCCAAAGGTATGTTTAGAATCTGTGTAGATAGTCCCCTTATTTCCTTTTAGAAATTTTAGGGCCTGATTAAGTGCAAATATTTCTCAGGACTGGGCAGACCACTCATTGGGTAGTCTTCCTGGCTCTTATTTTTATTGTATTCCATCTACTATGGAATATCCATTATCTTTCCTGAATAACTGAAGAAAGCCCATCTACAAGGATTCTAAGGCCCGTGGAGTAGGGAATTTCTCTAAGGTTGGGCCTGACCTTGGTCTGATATCCTATTAGATCCATGCCGTAATGTTCAATGGAATCTGAGGGTGTTTTCCCCCCATTAAGAATTTATTTTGATTTAAACAACTCAATTGTGAGTGTTAAGTCATCTCTTTCCAGGAGAATGGCCTCATATTTTAGAATTCTGGAATCAACTAACCATTTCCCCACTTTGTCATGGAGATAGCCCTGACCTACGGGGTGTGCTATTAGGGCTCCCCCAAAGGTCAATTTTCAACTTTCTTAACTAAAAGGGCAGTAGCTACCACCAATTGGATACATTCAGACCATCCCCTAGAAACTGGGACTTGGAATTTAGATAGATAAGCTACAGGTTGTCTTTGCCCCCCATGGTCCTGGGTCAAACTCTATTGACAAACAATAGAATGGTTTTTCCAGTGAGGGTACAGCAAACATTGGAACAGTGATAAGGGCCCATTTCCAAAGGATTTCCAAAGGAGAGGGTTGGGTTCTTCTTCTAAAAGTTTACAATATAATCCCATTATAGTTCCAAGAGCGGGAGTCTATCCATAATCTACAGTATCTATCAGTCCCAAGAATTTTCTGAGCTCCCTTTTAGTGTTAGAGATTGGCATGTCAATTACCCCTGAGATGCATTCTGGGTTTAATCTCCATTTCCCTTTGCTAATTAAATGTCCCAAATATTTGACCTCTCATTCTACAAAATGTAATTTAGCTCTTGGAGCTCTTAATCCTTGTTGTCCCAAGAAGTTAAGTAGAGCAACAGTTGTCTCAATTACATTTTCCGTCTTATCTCCATCTATGTATTGGAAGAACTTAGTTTGTGGTGGGCTCTCAAATTTTTCGAGTATTTGTTCAAGAATCTGTCCAAAAAAGTTGGGGAACTCTAAACCCCTGGGGAAGGACTGTCCATCGATATTATTGTTTACTCCCAGTCTGAGGATATTTCCATTCAAAGGCAAATAAATCTCTACTGACCTCAGCTAACGGACTTGACCAGGAAGCATCTTTTAAATCTATGTCACTAAACCATTGATGATCATGAGTGATCACGAAAAGAGTGTGGGGACCGGGGACTATGAGATATCTGTCTTGAGTAATCTGATTTAGTGCCCTCAAATGTTGGACAAATCTGTAAGATCCATTTGATTTCCTTACTGGCAAGATTGGGCCATCATAGAGGAATGTGCAGGGTCCAAGGAGGCCAGTTTGGAGTAGCGCCTCTGTCACGGATCATACTCCCAGTTTCCCTTCAGGAAAGATTGGGTGTTGTTTCCTCCTGACTGATTCTCCTGTAATTTATAGTTCAATATGCATTAGAGTGACTTTTCATCTTTCTTGATACCCCTATTTTGTCCAGACCTCAAGAAGAATCTTTATTTCTTCTTTAGTAGTTAGAAGGTTAAGGGAAGTTTGAATTTCCCTATCACTAATTATTAATCCTATTCCAAGTTCAGACATTACATCTCCATCTAAGAGATTGGTCCCTGCTGCTGGCGCAAAGAAGGATTCTAGATGGGTCTGCTTATCTTTGTATCTTACTTGAGTCTTTTCCAAAATGGAGACATTAAAACCTTCCCGCTTTACTCCTGACACTAGTGGCCGTGGGTCGGACCCCTGTACCTGGTGGGGTCATGTGCTGGAGAGGAACAAGCTGCTCCAGAGTTAATTAGGAGCATTATTTCTTCCCCTTTGAGTTCTACCCCCAAATTCTTTGAGGGCTCTTGATAGGGCCCCTTCGTGTAGAAGACCCCTGACCTCCCTAACCTTCATCCTAGGCCATGAGGGCGTCACCCTTTCTTCCCATTCCCTTTCTGGCCTTCCCTCTTGAATTGTCCTTCCTTCCCACATTGATAGCATCTATTTTCTCCTTTCTCCTTCTGTGGTCCTTTGGCCTGTGGTCTCTTCGAGCAGCTTGATTGAGACCGTTTCGCCTCGATTTTTGAGCCTGACTTTTGTTGAGTTACATGTTCTACTTGTTTCTGTTTCTCTTCATCCCTCTGTAAGTGCACCTTCTGAGTTTCTCTCAATGACTCCTCTGAACTTCTATCCTTCCGATTGTCTAGTTTCTTGAATCTTTGGTCTGTCCACTTCATTAGGACGCAAGCTTCTCCGGGCGGGGAGTTTAGTCTGTTTTGTTCATTGCTGCGCTATGTATCACGGCAGCTGGCACCCGGCTCAAGAAATATCTGCAGACCGGACCGACTGAGCATGAGCAGATGCAGAAGGGGCTTCCCTGCACAGGTGGGCCACATGATCGCTGTGTTCACAGCGCCAGCCACGTGCTGAGGATCCCACTACCCACTCCTCCAGTCATAGCACATAGCCTAAAGCCCGATGGACATGATCGCTGGCCCCTGGAGTTTGTAGACTAGGGCAATACAGACAACAGGCAAGAAATAACTAAGCTGGGAGAAGCGTTTCAGGTTGTGATAAGGATTATGAAGGAAATAAGGCAACAGTGGGAGGGCTGCTGTGGGTAGCGCAATCCTAACTGCTTTGAATAACTGCCTGAAGAGCTGAGGCTCAGAGACATTGTTACTCACTCACATCACACAGCTAGAGAGTAGGGTCAGAACCTGAAGGAAGTCTGACTCCAAACTTCCATTTTCCTCTCTAGACACTGAATCCTTCCCCCTCTCCTCAACACACTGCGTCCATTCAAACAGTGGATTTGAGTTCTTGCCACCAAAGCATGTTTTACTATTCAGAAACGTTCAGCAGAATGCGTAGAGAAGGAAAATGCTCTGGGCCCTTGGAAGGAGGGCAGATTTACTTGACACGGGTCTGACAAAAGCAGCCAAGTGCCTGTCCCCAGAAGAGCGAAGGGAGACTTTTCAAAGGCGACGCTAGATCTAGACCAACGCACCTACAGCTACGTAGGCAGCTGTGTCCAGGATCAGCTTGAGAAATAAGAGGGTCACAGCCGTGGCTTCCCGACCCCTCTGTGCCACACTCCTTTCCCTCCGTCTCCCACCAAGAACCGTTCTCCTTTACCAACGAGCACATCTCCTCGCTCCCACTCAGGCACAGGAGGCTGGGGAGGCCAGTGTGCCGCCAGGTGTACCTGGGCAGGTGCGCCTGAGAGAGAAGCGGGACTGCTTCGGCCAAGACCTTGTGTAGGTTGGACAGCATCACCAAGGGTCTACCTTTCAGATTACTCACCTGGGGCAATCAGATTCTAGGAAATTCAGTCACACTAATTATACGCACCAGAGAGGAACTGGCAAACCAGGAAGCCAGTTCCTTACAATAGGAGTATACTTTGGCTCCAGAATTAGTCTGCTTAAAAGACCAAATTTTATACCAATAGTTTGCTTGGGAGAAAAGAATGAGAACAAGGAAACTGAATGGAATCCAAGAGAAACTCTTATCGAGATAAAGGAGGCTGTCATGGTCGTCCCCTGGGAGGTGTCTGCATAGGAACAGTTCTGGAAAGTTCTGAATGCTTATTGTCACAACTGACCCCCTCGAATCCCAGACAGGTGGTCCCTGGTACATAAGAGACACAGGACACCCAAATAAGCCACTTCCGCACCAGAGCACCCGTGAGTTTGTGCACAGTCGGTTCAGTTTCTTTAGCGAGAATTCATGTGCGATTCAAGCTGGGTCAGAACGGTGGCATTTGTGGCTCTTTTTGTTGAATTAGGAGACGGGTTCAGTGTCTGTCACAGAAGTCTATGATTCCAGAGGGGGCAAATGATGGGTCAGTGTTTGCCCACCAAGTGTGCCCAACTGCAGGGCTCCCCCATCCCCTCAAGGCCTCCACCCCTGACTGGGAAGGTGGGAAGAGCAGGAAGCCAAAGGTGTCACAGGTGTGCTTGAAGGTCTGAAAAGACAAGCCAGAATGTCATCCAGTGTCCCCAAGTCAGGTCACTCCTGGAGTCTAAACAATGGCAGCCCAGCTGGGCAGGGTGGCACAGGACTGTCACCCCAGCTGCTTGGGAGGCTGAAGTGGAAGGATTCCAATTTCAAATCCAGCCTGGGAAATTTAGCGAGACCCTGTTTCAAAATTAAAAAAACAAAAAGGGCTGGGGTGTAACTCAGTGGTGAACTGCTTCCCTGGCATGTGCAAGGCCCTAGGTTCTATCCCAACAACACACACACACACACACACACACACACACACACACACCCTGCGTGACTCTCAGATGGTGGCGATGTGGGGTTCAGTTCACAGAGGCATATGTGAACAGCTGCAGGGTTAGGATTGCCTGGAATTGATTGGAAGGCGAGTGGAATAGGCTACTAACAAAGGACAGGTGGATTTTTGGGTGCCCTAACTACTACAGGGGCCCCTGAACGAGGGAGAACCACTTCCCCCTGAGTGTGTCAGACCACGCCTCCAGTACCAGTGCAGAGCACTGGATCTTGCACGCACTAGAGCCCTGTTCTCGGAGTGTGGCCCTCAGCCCGCAACCCTTAGCTGAGAACTTTGTTAGAACTGCACAACCAGAGATTGAGAGCAACCCAGCCCTTCTGCGAGCTCAGTGTGGGGACATCTGTGCTCGGCAAGCCTGCGAGGACCCGTGTCTACGTTCCAGATTCACTCCGC
Organism: Aplodontia rufa; assembly: GCA_004027875.1. Lineage (NCBI taxonomy): Eukaryota > Metazoa > Chordata > Mammalia > Rodentia > Aplodontiidae > Aplodontia > Aplodontia rufa. Next base: position 29,357 of record PVKS010023240.1, read on the forward strand.
GGCTGAGGACACACAGATGAGTGAGGCTTGGCCCCTGCACCCTGGGAATGCAGTAGAGCCCTGGCCGTGGGGAAGGAACTGTCGCCAGAACATAAGCCAGGGGCCAACTGGATATCAGGGAGACAAAGGAACCATGAACGTCCCCAGCTCTGGATCGAGGCAATGCCACCACCTGAGGTGCCACCTCCTGTGAGGAGGAACCCAGGAGGAAGGTGGACATCGGTGACAGAGTCTTCAGGACTCTGTCCTATCTCTCTCCTCTTCCTCCTACTGATGGACTCCATGCACGCCTGTACCTTCACCGATATTTGACACACCACAGACCCCAAATCTCTCCCCAGCCCCTGCTGCCAACCCCTTTGCTATCAGCTGGCCATCTGCACCCAACAAAAATGTCACCTACACATTCCAAGGATTTAGCCTTGGAGGAGGTGGACAGGGCTCTGACCAAAAGTACTCAGAAGCACTGACAAGTGGCAGGGTGGCAGCTGGGCCACAGATGAGAGGGGTTCGGGTCCCCTTGACTGTGGTGTGGTCTGCCCCCATGCTCTGGTGCCCCAGATGAGGGTGCAGAAAACACCAGGGCTGTGGGTTGAAGGAGGAGACCGAGAGGTCACAGCTGTAGCAGGAGACAGCAGTGAGGCCGGATTGGGTGACTGGTGAAGGAGGAGGGGATACAGTGCAATGTGAGCCCCTGACCCTGGGGGGATCATGGCAGGAAGGGCAGAGGGCCTGGGTCCAGATGGCCAAGCAAAAGGCAGGGCAGTGGGCACAGGAGGCCAGAGGGCCTGAGAGGCTCACTGAGCCCCTCTTCAGTTACAACCTGGGCTTGCTGAGTCCAAACTGGATTTGCGAATCTTACGTTTTCAAATAAATTTCAGTTTCGAGACCAACACAAGCCGTGCAAGGCTGCTTATTTTTTCTTTTTTCAGCAAATGAAAAGATTTTTGAAGACTACTTCATCACCCCCATTTCATAAACTAGGGACATCTAAACGAAAAGAGGCAGGTTTGGCGTACATTCATGGTCAAGGACAGGCCTTGTGGAGAAGGGCCCTTGTTTTCTGACTTTGCCACAACCCAGCAGCTCTTCCTCCTGGCAGTGCCCTGTGCATGTGCTGGGGTGAGTGATGGAGACGTTGGGAGCTTCACAGCTCTCAGGGGCCGGGAGGTGGCCATGTCTCCACAGCCCAGCCGCTACCCAGTCTGCCTGTCTGCGGTGGCCGTGCCAGTGTGCCTGCAGGAAGCCTGAGCTCTGCAGCCCAGCTAGCCGCTCATGTCCAGCTGGCCCAGGGCAGTTGGCTCCAGCCTCCCGTCTCTGAGTCATGATGGCCAGAGCCTCTTCCCTTACACAGGGGAAAGGGTTGGGCAGGAGTGAAGGGAGGTCACCTCTGCAAGGCCATCCCCTGCTCACATCTGGTCCGGCTCACTGCCCTCTGCCCTCCTTCTCTGCAGGCCTGGAATGCGGGAATGCGCTGCCCACCTCCTTTCCTCTCTTCAAGAAGGAACATGTGCCTCTCAAGCCTGGGACACCATGTGGGGGTGCTTGTGGTCAAGCATGTCCCTGGACCCCAGGGTTGGAGGGAAGACATGAAGGAGTCCGTCCTGACAGGACCCAGCAGGCCTCTCATTGTGACTCTGAGGACGGGGACTATGGCTCTAGGCTGCCATCGGAGTGGACTGTGTTGAGTTGTCCAAAGGACCCCAGCACCCACAAGGAAAGCCTTTTAAGAAGGGGACACGGGGCTCAGCAGTTATAGAGCTTGCCTGGCATGCGCAAGGATGCGGGTTCAAATCCCAGCACCACATGCACAACTGAGCGTCAGAGCAATGAAAGCCAGATTAAAAATTAAAATAAAAATTGGTTCTCTTTCTACCTCTGACCCTCCCTCTCTTTTTTGAAGAATGAGGAGGAGGCAACGAGCTGTTGCCCATGTTGTGGCAGAGCCCACCGGCGTCCCAAAGGGGCCCTAGGACCGCAGCAGCCTCCCTGCTGCAGAGAGCTGGTTCCTCCAGGGCCTAAGGCAATGACTGGGCCCCATGGCAATGACTGGGCCTCACGGCAGCTACCAAGGGAGCCCTGCTGTGGCTTGGCAGGCGGTGCTGAAAACCACAACAAACACTGTCATTCCAAGGAAGTTGGAACAAAGGAGGAGTTTCAAATGTGTACAGGGCAATGACAAGTGTATAATACTCAGCCAAACCAAGAAAACAAGTGTCACTAGTGTCACCAAGATAAGGCAGCAGGGCCATAAAGGGGTTCTTATGCGCAGCCAGTGGAGGGCAACCCCACGGATGGCCTCCACCGGCCGCGACACTGCAGCAGGCTCACCGCCAATATTTCCTTCTTCCGCGTTGGAGCGCTGGTCCCGAGAGTCAGGGCCTGTGTTTGTGTATGTATGAGTGTGCAGCCTGTGTGTAGCCACACTGTGTGCGTGCACGAGTGTAGATGTCCACGGGGCCAGTGTGTGCATGGGCGGGAAGCGCGTCTGAGTGTGCCACGCTCATGCCCCTGTGCGTGCGCACACACAGGCAGTGACCCACAAGACACAGAAACGGAACAGACCCACTTAGGTGACGCAACAGGACAAGCGGGTGGTTCCCACCGCCCTAAAGGCCATCGTGCTGGCAGTTTAGATGGGTCTGAGTCAGTGACAGAGGTGTGGGAGGGTGGGGCCGGCCTGGGCACAGCCATGGCTGCGCAGATGTGCCCTTCGCCACACCTGGGGACACTCCTAGGACTTGGACAGCTTGGGCTCTTGGCTGGGACCCATGCCAGCATCCTGCCCTGTCCTTCTTCAGCCTTGGGAGGCCCTTCACTCCTTCTTGCCCAACTGGAAGCACTCACTCCGAGTCCTCTCCCCTCTCACAGCCCCCGAGGAGGTGCTGCAGACACCACCATCTCCCCTCACCCTCACTTACAGCAAGGCTGTTGCCATTTCACAGATGAAGAGACTGAGGCTCCAAGAGGGGAAGTGGTTAATAAGTGGGAGCCATGGGGAGTCCTCATGGCCAGCGGTGGCTGCCTGACTCAGATCCTACGCCCCTGATGATGCCCACTGCTCTTCCTGGCCAAGGTTCCTTGACTGAGTGAGGTATTGTTCTCCTCATTTGTGCCCCGCCTTACTCCAAAACAATTTGATGCAGCGTTCAAAACTGCATGCAAACCAGCAAAGAGGTGGTTAGGAGGCTCATGTGAATAGGAGGCTCAAGTGAATAGGAGGCTCAAGTGAATAGGAGGCTCATGTGAATAGGAGGCTCA
>PVKS010023241.1:0-32619 GCA_004027875.1 Aplodontia rufa
ACTTTGATTCCTCAGACAAGGGTCTCATATCCAGAATCTATAAAATACTCAAAAATGTCAGCTACAAAAACACCAACAGCCCAATTGATAAATGGGCCAAAGAGCTAAATAGAGACTTCTCACCAGAGGACATTGATCAAGCCAATGAATACATGAGAAAGTGCTCTAAATCATTAGTAATCAGAGAAATGCAAATGAATCATGTTTTGAATTACTCAGTGTCTTAAGAAATGCATCCTGGCAAGTTTTTGTTTGCCTTTACACCAGTAAAAGTAGCTGTATTCCTTGACTTATAAATTCTTCTTAAAAGCTTATTGCTTTTGGACGATTGCCATCACAAATTTTATATAGTTGCATCCTAATGTATGTATATTTACAGAGCTGGTCATGATATTTTAATGTACATACATATATGGACAAACATATTATATAATTCTTATCAGACATTAATACCATAAATAACCCTCAACTATTTATTAAGGTAAGGAAAAATACAATTGTTACCGAGGGAGTGATTGATTATATAGAAATAACTACAGTGCAATAGAATCATTCTAAAGCTAAGACATTTATGAGATGCTATGGAAGAGAACTTGAAAGAATATTGCAAGATGAGAATATTTCATGAAAGAGAGACAACCAAAATGAGAGTTCCAGAAACAGTGATACCTGGCTAAGGGTTCCGGAAAAGCGAGGCAAACCGCATCATGGACTTCGTTAAAGGACTGTGAGTAGAAGGAAGGCAGAGTGTAGCACAGTCCAGAGGGGGGTGGGAGAAAGAGGACAACAAAGAGCAGCTTAAACTAACTCTCAAATTTGCCTCATGCTAGTTTGGGTACGCAAAACATTATAATTCAAAATAATGTATCTTTTTTTGCTGCCATTGGTATTCAATCACATGTGCGGGTTCCACATTCAGCAGGGCCACTCTAATCTTAGTTTCCCTTCACTTTTCCTAGTTCATCATGTTAGCAGAACACAGGTATCCGACTACAGCAGAGCCCCAGCCTGGATGTACAAACTTGTATTCTTCCTGCCCATATTCTGTGGAAACAGTGAAAGGTAAATTGAATGTCCAGATTGAGTATATTCAATTTCTCATTAGGTAGTGTTTCTGAGCATTTGAACCTGTGAAATATACTCCTTTTCTTCCTTGACTTGTAACAATGTGAATGTGAACAAATGCTTATGTACATAGGCAAAAGAGAAAGAACCCTTTCCATATATGCATTTTATTAGTAATAATGACCTCAGTACAGGACATTTCCTGGAAATTAATGACTATTTTGGGTTAATGGCCCTTCCCTTGGCTACATATTGAGATATCCACTCCTCCAACTGGTCATTAATCGCTAAGACATGTCCTGTGCCTCCAGCACCGTAAGTTAATAAGATTGATGCTTTAGTTTTCAACGAACAGTAGTCTTACTGTCCACTATAACCCAGCTCATTAATATTGCTAAATAAGTTAAAAATCAAAACACTGCGTTCTTTGCAACTATAACCATCTAATAAGTGCCTATATGTGCAAAAGCATATATGAAGGGGAAGGAACAAAATAAAGCGAAAATCCTGAAAGTGCTATAACTTCTTTAAAAACTTTGAATAATTTTCTGCTATAAAACAGTCACTTTCTACAATCTGCTCCCCCTGGTTCTTTGTTTTTCTTCCCAACAATCCCTTGAATCCAATAGTTAATCCTTTAATTGAGATAATTTATGTATTAAATGTCTTGCTAACAACCTCTCTTCTAATGTATTGATATTTTTCTATCTCTCTGTCTCTCTCTGTGTGCACATACAGGAGCATGCACCTTACATCTGGGAGGAATTATGAAGAAAAGTAGGTGTGATTTACCCAAAGTGGGTAGATTTGGGGAATTGCATAGGTTATACTGCATGCTACTGTCTGTAACAAGCTCAACCTGGAGCCAATTAACTGCATATAATCTATTCCAGATGTTCACTGGGACAAACAGCACTCTTGGGGATCTTCAGATGTGGAGCCAATAGGGAGTGTTCTGATTATGAGAGTTTTACACACTGTTCCACTAAATCAGAAATCCAAATGCACAATCTAACACTCAGGAAGACCCTGTGCCATTCCCCTAAGGAGAGTAAAGAGTCAAGAACTCATTATATGGATAGTAACTCATCAAAAATTTTATTTGAGGAGCAAGAGATATAAAATTTTATATGTGAAACTTCATTGATGCGCCTTGGTTATTTGTATCTATTTGTTCCAAAACTCAGTAAGGCAAGATGATATATTATTCATGTGGGAAAACAGTTTTTATCCATGAGACAATAATTAAAATATGGAAGAAGTCTTCACACCTGAAAACCTGGAACACATTCTCAGATGTGTTTGTGTGTGTGTGTGTGTGTGTGTGTGTGTATGTTTGTGTATGTTTGTGTGTGTGTGTGTTGAGGAAGGAAAGAAAAGAAGCATCACTTTTTAAAATTCTATAAAGAGGGGCTGGAGCTGTGGCTCGGTGGTTACGGCGCTTGCCCTGCATGCTCAAGTACACAGGTTCAAACCCCAGCACCATATACACAACTAAGTGTTAGAGCAATGAAAGCTACATGAAAACTAAAAATTGGCTCTCTCTGCCTTCAAAAGTCATGACTTCCCCTCAGTTGATATATTCCAGTGGAGTCTGGAAGACCATTTGACTCAGAGATCCTGAAGAAGTGACTCACATTTGATTAAATGTTAATCTACTTGCTAACATCCTTATGGTAACAGCCAGTGACGTTACCCCACACACCAAACTAAGTATGAACATCATCAGTTGTGGAACTGAACTAAACTATTTATCAGTAAAGATAAATTACAGTAGTTAGATTCTATTACTCAGTGTTTTAAACATGATGTTTGCATTTCTAAAATACACTGAAAGCACATTGCTCTATAAATACTGATCAACAAAGCACCACAATTACATGTTACTTGACACTGCATACCTGCAGCCATGTACTTATAGCCAGATCAAATTCTCTAGGATCTACCTCTAATGAATTCAATAGAAAATATAATAGTGAGTATATACATGAGTAACCTCTTGGATTTAATATTGTGGGCTGCATTTATTTCCCTGAACATAGCAGTAACAACAAATCAATGATTAAATTGTAAAGAGGTTCCAAAGAAATCAAGTGCTTCCATGGTTCAAACTGAGAAGTAATTCACACATTTGTTATAACTAATAAAACACAAAAATAAAAGACTTCATAAATAATCATCATTGACTTTTTCTCAGATTCATCAATTTCTTATTCAAAGCAGTAACCTTTATCAACATGTAAGGCTATAGAAAAAATTAATGGTAAAATCATAGTTTTTATTATAACCACAGTGTTCATTTCTTACTGTGTGTTTGTTATTGAGAAACTTTTATTTCTAAAGTATTTGAGTATTTTTATGCTTTAGGAAAGCCATTATTATGAAAACTAAGTGATGTTTAGGAAAATATTCCATAATTGTAATTTATATCTTTCCTGAAATTTAGTTCTTAATTTAGATATCAAATAACATATTCAATAAATATTTTTGAGACTTTATAATATGTATTAAATGTTTCTGTTAATGTGGGTAGCAAATGTGGTGGTATTGTTTCTTATAATTTTCACATGTAATATATTCAAATGAAAATATTTATTGAAAAATTATTTATGTTGGGGGAAAATTGAAAATATTACTTTTATTTAATGCATATTTTATAAATCTTAGAAACAAGGATTTCATCATATCCTGATAAACGATATCTAGTTTGTGAAATGTCAACCTAGTTATCTAAAACCATAGGAAATGGCATTTAAATATATCCCAATAATAACTCTAAATTTCAACATGGGTTTAAACTAGACTTAACTTGGAATAGATTGCAATTATTGAAAACTAGCAAATAATTATGATCTAATTAAATTATCTTTGAGATATATGATATATAAACATTCTTTGTAAAAATTCTATTTTCTTTATAAGTAAACCTACCAAGAAATGGCTTCAAATCTATCACCAAATCCAATATTCAATAGCATACTTCTCACTTAAAAAATCAGAATATAACAGTAAAAAAAATGTGATCTTGGATTTTACATTCTTATGAGTTGACCAGGAATGCATGTACTTTTGAGTTCAAAACACAGTAACTTGAGTGAATCCTGTATAACTTTTTTTTTAAAAAGGATATGCTAAACACATTAAACCGACTTGTTTCTTCACTATTCAATGAAATACCTTTAAGAAAATAAATATAAAAACTGATGTATTTCATCTATGTAGAGGAAACAAATTGAGTAATTTCCTTCATAAATATAATATATAGGAATAAAACTAGGTGCTGTATCCTCCAGATTATCAAATGAAGCTTTGACAGATAATGTAATTGTTAATTAGCAAGATTTAACCATTCCACAACTTACAAACTTCAAAACATCACATGTACATGATTAACACAATGTTATTTGACAAAAAAAAAGATACAAGAAAAACAGGCAGTGTGTGAAAGGAATTTAGACTCCTGTAGAATTCAGGACAAATCTTTATATAGATTTTAATTTCATGATGTTTGACCCAACAGGGCTATTAATTATCATATTCAATTCAACAATGGGTAACTATGCAAACAAAAAGGTAGCTTTTCTTTACAAATTAAAAAAATAGATATTTCCAGCACACCTAGCATTATTTCTTTAATGATCCTTCTTTATAATTCTAGTAATGATGACAAATGTTCATGAATTTCATCTTTGTTTAAAAAGCTTCAATACAATAGTTACAATACACAAGGATTTCCGTTTTAGGTGAATATTTCAAAGTAAGCTTGCATATGCTTATTGTTGAAAAGGTTTTTGGAAGAGAGTTATTCATAATAGAAATCTGAATTTTGCTACAGATCATCTACCAACTACTACCAGATATTTAAAAGTTCCTAACATCCTGACCCAAGGCAATGTTCCTGCACTGGTAATGCTGCAGTATCCAAAAAATAAAAAAGAAGAAGAAGAAAGAAAGAAAAAAATTAAGCCTAATTTTAAAACAAATGTTTAACTTTTATAAGCCAATTGGTGTTATAATTTTCTTCTCTCTCCCACTACCACTGTAGTACTGGAGATTGAAACCAGGAGTGTTTTACCCCTGAGCTGCATCCCAAACCTTTGTTATTTTTTATTTTAATTCAGGCTTTCACTCAGTTTTTGAAACAGGCCTTGAACTTCTGACTCTGCAGCCTCAGCCTCCTGAGTCACCAGATTTCAGGCGTGTGACTGTGCACATGATAATCATTCTCATGTTTTTAAACAACATTGATAAATTTATTTTACCTACATTTCTAAATATTCCTAGTTTTGTTTTCTGTCACAGGAGAGAGCAGGGTGGTGGTTAAGCAGCCACCTCTGAAGCCCACCTCTGCCGTTTATTCCCTGCTTATTCATGGGGCAGATACTCAGCCTCACTGTGTCTCACCCACCACCTCTAAAATTGTAGATAGAATACTCACTTACACAACATGATAACAAAACTTCATTTTTAACATTTTTTAGAAAGAGAGATTGAGAGAAACAATTGTATTTATTTTCTCATGTTCCCCACCCCTGACACTAGGAGTGTATGTGGTGCTAGGTTGGAATCCGGAAACTTGTGCATGTCAGCTAAATTGCGCTATTGCTGAGCCACCACACCAACTCTAAAATTTCCTTGTTAACAGCCTATTATTGGGCTGGAGCGGTGGCTTGGTGGTTATGGCGCTTGCCTGGCATGCGCAACTACACAGGTTCAAACCCCAGCACCCACTTACACAATTAAGTGTCTGAGCAATGAAAGCCACATGAAAAACTCAATGAAGATTGACTCTCTCCATCTCTCTCTCTCTTTCTCTCACTGTCCTTCTCTCTTTAAAAAAAAGAATGTCTTTAAAAAATATATATATTATTATATATCAAACACAGCAAAACTTGAAATACAGCACGAGCTCAATATTTTTAGATTATTGACTGTGAAAGCCCAGAAAATAGAAAAGCAATGTCCTTGAACTGAAAAAAAAAAAACAAAAAACAAGGCAAAGTGAATATTATCTTAATATTCAAGCAGAGTTTGGTAAGTTAAAAAGAAAAAAAGTTTTTTTTAAAATAACATTTTAAACATTTTCAGATCTATAAACTTTTCAAGTATTATTTATGTTTTCAAAATTACTATATTTTATTTACAGTATAGTAAAGATTTGATGTGATCTCTCTCACAGATTCAAAGACTATTGCACCTCTTAGTCTTAATATATCTGTAAGCACTAAAATGGAACAATAAAGCCATATATTAAAAATACTTTCCATATTCAATATAAAATATATGCATATATATGTATTAAATATTTCCACAGCAGAAGCTTCACCGTCCTTAAAATTCAGACTTTAGCTAATGTTAATTTACAAAACTAAAATTAAATGTCAACATACTTGATTGCAAGTGACATTATTGCAAAATGATTAAATGCTATTTTGCAATTAATAAAAGTTTTAAACATTTCTACATATCTTCATGTGAAAAGATCTTATTTTAGTGTACTACACTTTCTTTCAGAAACAATTCCACGTATAATATAAAAGCACAGTGTGTACCTCATTAGAGAACTTAGTATGTACCTCATTAAATATAGAATTAGTGCATACCTCATTAAAGAGTTCACAGGTAAGTTGAATTAATCTCTTTTACTTACACTGTCTTTATACATAAAGGGAGTATTTCAGGTCTAACATATTCGTATTTTAAAAATAACTTGTAATTTCACAGTGCATAGGCAATATGTATAGAATGGGTTGGGATGCGCTCTTATGATGAGACTTATAAGCAGACCTGTATCTCTAAAAAACCTGTTATTCTGATTTTCCAATGTAAACACGTTCGTGTGTGTGTGCGCGTGTGCGTGTGCTGTTTAAGCCAAGTACTAAATATGTGGGTTATTTCTTTTCCACCCTCAGCAACTACTTACCTGGTTCCCTATCTGCTACTATTATCAATTCCTGAGCTGTGTTTAATTTCCTTATACCTTTAGCTACATCTGAACAATTGGACTTAAATGGCTACCCCAACCCTTTCTGCTTCTAAGTACATCAGTTAGGATAATGAGGGACTCCTGACTTAAGCACTCAGCTCCTGATGGATATGTCCGCATTTTTGTTTTTAAATCTTTTTGAGAATGCTGTTACCTTTTGTTACAGGAGCTCTGAAGTTGGCTTCACAGTGAACATAGCACCACAGTCTGAATTTTCAAATACCATTATTCAAGTTAAAATCTCTAATAATTAAACTCATTTGTTTTTGCCATTTATTGTAATGACTGAGATTAAATTCTTGAATCTTCCAGAGGCTGCTCAGCCTACTACTTAAGAGCTCAGGCTGACCCTGGCCATAGGATGGGTTGGGTGTACTCTGTGTTTTGCTTTTTATCAGTTTTTTTTTCCCTTAAGAGAATTTGATTTCTCTCAGTCTAGTTTTCCCATCTACAAATAGGGTCATCAATTCTCACTAAATCTGACTACTGTGAGAATAAAATGAAACTGCATGGAGATCACTACTAGTACATTTTCAGACCCACATCTTGTCAAACGTTAGCTTCAAGTGCCTCTATTTTAACATGGGCGATAATAGCAACCACTTTTCTAAAGATATTAAGTGGCTACAAAACTTCAAGGAAGGCTAGAAACTCCCATCACCCCCCTGTCATGCTTGCAAAAGTGAGTGTGTATGTGTGTGTGCAGGCACACATGCGTGTGTGTAATTTGGTATTGAAGTTCCCAAACCTCATTACATAATGAACCTTTTTTTCAATACACAATGAGATGAGACCCCTATTTCAGTAATAATACACTATTTTCTCTGAACTCATTTCTTTAGCCTACATGAATTGCCAAATCCTGACAACAGAAACAACCCCAAGCTTAATTATTCTAGTGGATGTAGAATAGTTTTAAAAAATAAATAATAAAATAGTAAAAAAGAAATGTTATTTCTTTGGAATGTTCAATTTAGGATTAGAAATATGTTTGAAGAAAAGTCTATGGGGCAGGTCTTAGAGTTCATAACATTTAAAAATGGTTTTGGCAGTAAGCCAAACTTAACTTACTTCTGAAGGCTTATTTGGATATTGTACTAGTCAAAGGAGTTATACACATTAAGAACTTTAGCTTTAATTAACTGGTGTACTATTTCAGAGTATTCAAAACATTGAGTTGTTCTAGCACAGTAAAATCAATTTAAAAAAATCTTTCTAAAAGACATTAGGTCATTCTCTATCCTTCACAAGATTTGCATTTATATCTTCCAAAACAAGCGTAATCTTTAACTACAGACAAGGTACTTTCAAGTCACATGAAGTCAGGATATCTATCAAGTTCACTATTGTATCTCCAAAGCCTAGAATAGGGCTTGCTAAAGGGTGAGAGATGAACATACACTTTTTAATTTGGTGAAAGTGGCAGTCAATCTCCTCTTTTCTAAAAAAACAGCTACAATTTTATGTTATCCCTTGTGTGATTATTATAGGAACTCAAAAACTTTGTGTCTCCCCAAGGAGTCCTAGAAACACATGGGAACTTGGGGCCTGAAGTAGAATGACCTGCAGATGCTATAAAAATGCATACTCAAAGAAAACCAGGAGGAATGCCTGGGACATTGTTGGTCATTTTGAGTATCTTTCAACTTTTCAGAATCAAAATTTCCCCCCAGTATCACTTGAGAGTGTATCAGAAACCTGTGTGTAGAGAGATAAAAAATAATAAGGGAAAATTTTTGAAATCTGGAGTCTAGTTGACTTGGTTATGAATTTCATATTTTCTACTTTCTGAAAAAGATTTTCTTTGAAATTTGGTAAGTAATGAAAACTTTGCCATCTTGATGAATTTATAAATTATTATGCATTAAAAACTTCATTTACAGTGTGCAAAATAAGCAATAACTGTAACAATGATTTATGCTTTATTATATATTAGGACAATCCTATTTTCCTGACTAGTTGTGATCTGCTAGTGAATCCTGTTGGTACTTGTGATTTGAAAGTGACAAAATGCTTATTTAACTACTTAAGAGTTTTGCTAAGTGTTTCCCCCTCCAATCACCGTGGTCTCATTTAAGAATTTTCTCTCCTTCCCTCCCTGCCTTCCTTCTTTTCTTCCTTCCTTTCTTTCTTCCTTCCTGCCTGTCTTCCTGCTGCTTTCTTTCTTTCTTTCTTTCTTTCATTCTTTCATTCATTCTTTGTACGAGGCATTGAACCCAATGGGTGCCTTACTACTGAGTTATATTCCCATCCCTTTTTATTTTTTATTTTGAGACGGGTCTTACTAGTTACTGAGGGTCTTGCTAAGTTGCTGAGGCTACCTTCAGCTTGGCAGTCCTGCCTCAGCCTCTGTGGGATCACAGGTATGAATTAACACACCTATTGAATCAACTTTTATACTAAGAAAATGATATTTAATGTAGCTCATTCTTTAATATTAACTTCTACTTTCTCTTTTTCTCTGTCAATTGACAATTTTGTGCAGAAGACAAAGCATTCAGCAGAAATTGAACACACGTTTAAAAACTCATGCCTCCCTACAACCTTGTGAGCATTTACTATTGTTTGTGATCTTGATATTTGCCATTAAGTATTAATTGTATACCTATAATATCCACTGCTATAAAATTCACAGAACAGACTGTTTTCTAAATAAATACATATTCAGATTAAAAAGGGGATGGGAGAGCAGTGTCTAAGTGGTAAAATATGCAAGCAATTTAAAGGGAAAAACATAGATGTAGTGATTATTGCTGTCTTGGGCAGGAAAGAATGTGAAGTTCAGTTGTAATAGCACATACATGTATTGTGTGGAATGTGAAAGAAGAGAAACAAATTCTTGATTTCAATGAGAAAAGATATTAGATGAGAAAAAGATATCTTTCTATCCTAGGCATTTTCATAAATCAGCTTTTAGCCAACTCTTCAATATAACCATTGTACTGAATTCAACTCATACAATAAAGAATTCATCTTTAAAATAAAAAGAGATAATTTGTATAATATTTCACTTATTCGCTTTAAAAAAAGGCTGACTTCTGGGGCCTATGGTAAGCACCAGTATTAAGTAATCATGCAACTCAGATTTTCCAAATTATTGCATTAGATATATTTAAAACAGGTATATAATGTTTGTTTATCAATGCACTAATCAATTGAAATTCTGCAAATTTATGAAGTAATATTTTTAGGAAAAATATTATAATCTGCAGGTGATATTTTATGATTAAGTTTAGTACAATTATCTATAATATATTTTTACCTCAAATTCTGTGAAAAGGTGTGATCATAAGACAGCAAATTATGTTTTATTGCTATTAAAAATGAAATGTGCATCAACAGGGAATAGAAATTTTAGTTTTTTTTCTTTCTTAGTTTTATCCTCATACGACGTGACATGTTAAAATATGTGTTTTAAACATATATCAGATTATTTAGTTGCTCTCTTATAAAACATGCAGAGACAACATGAACAAGGGTCAATCATCCTTGTGAAAAGGGCACTGAGTCAAGAGCCTCAAGTCCTAGCTTCACCTCATATTGTCTTTTCAATTTTAATTAACTGTTCAATATCAGGGTTTTTTAAAATATAAATTTAGTATTTAGATACCTCATCAACCTAATAGGGATATTATGTAGTTCTAGTAATACACAGATAAATATTTTAAGCATGATCAACAAATGAAATCACATCCATAGACCTAATTGTTTCTTCAGAGATTAAATTTTTCAATATAATTCAATTTTACTTACTCAGGGATCTATTTTATAAGATCTTATCTAGTACCTAGTGAGTTGCCAGAAAGCCTGCTGTTCAATCTATTCTCATTTCTCTTTATCAATTAAAGACTTACTACATTTACACACACACACACACACACACACACACACACACACACACAAACACATAAGGGAATATCTGTTATTTACCATAAAGTTATTATCATTATCAATGACATCTTTAGTAACAGACAACTACTATATCTCTACAACTAACCTTTTCTACTATTTCTAGAGCCACTACCAAAGCTTTGAATTGTGGCAAATGAATGAGTCCCTGGTTTACTACAATTGGTATTCTGGACTTTGCCTATAGTCTGCAAACATAGGAGTACCTGATATTTCCAGATTTGCTCCTTAGTGCTTGCTTTCATAATGCCATCTCTAATTTGAAATTTAAATTCTCTAGTTTGCTATCCAAATTCCTCCTTTACCTTCATGCATTGCCTTCTTTCTGTGTTCCTCTACGTGCACTCCTTCTGGTCAAAATAGTTAATCAACACATACATCTGAATCATGTTCATTTCCCTATCTCTGTGAATGATATTTTGCCCTCCCCAATCCCATTACATCCAAAAAGCATTTCTGGATAGGTTTCATGTCAAAATATTTATTCACTCTCTACCAGGATAACTACAGCATATTTTCTCCTACAACAAATGTATATATGGATGCCAACTTAAGAAGGCTTGACTTGTGATTTTCCAATTTTTTACTTTATCACTGTGTAAATCTGGTATGCATTCAGTAGGAATCATACTTCAAATCTGAATGTGCATCTTTACCCAAGCTGGCAATATGCAATATAATATTTTCCCCAATGCTGGGCAGTGGCAGTGAGCCACAGCTCCTATTCAACACACTATCATGAAGGTGAACGGTAGACACACTACAGCATGCTGTGTTTGTGAGCTATGATAGTTTGAAGCTATGTAGGGTAGGTGTATTAAATGTGCTTTCAACTTAAAATACTTTCAACTTGGGCTTATCATGACCTAACCCTGTCCTAAGTTGAAGAGCAAATCTGTAAGGTCTGACATTTATACACTTCTTACCTATCCAGAAAATTCTTAACCATAGAAAACATCCACTCTCTTGTACTTAGTTCAAATAGATCATAAAAGCCAACTAGGCTCAAAGTATGAATGTAATCAATGACTATTAGATACACAGATAAGAAATTAGCCAATGAAACAGAGAAAATAATAAAAATCTGCTCTTCTGTTTCATTAGACACTAAATAAATCTGATGATTACAAGATTCCATAAATTTTCTTTAAAAAAATAGAGAGAGAGAGTGACAGAGAGAAAGAGAGAATTGCTTTTATTTAGTATTTCATGTGGTTTTCATTGCTCTGACACTTTGTGTCTATGTGGCACTGAGTTATGAACCCAGGCTTTGTATATGCTAGACAAGTGCTGTAACCACTGAGCCACTGCTCCAGTCCTCCATAATTTTTTTAAGAGAAAGAAATGATGTTTTTTAATAACCTGGAAAACAAATCTAAATTTCACTTGATGAAATATACAAATTTTGATGATGAATTGTACAGGTAGTGTGTGCTTTATGGATAGGAATTATGGAGGTATGAATGAAAAAGTATCACACTGTTTCTAAGATGGCTAGTATCATCGAATTATTCCTTACTTCAGGGATGAAGTATTCCAGGTTGGAAGTACCCACTTCTTTAAGATGTTTAAACAACAATAGAGTACTTTATCTTAAAACAAGTGAACAATTACTGTGTGTTAGGCATATATTGGTTAAAAATCTGTAATGAAAACAAAATGGAAGAAACAGGCTTTTATCTTTACAAAAGGTGTTTTCCTTTAAAAAAATATCTGTTCAAAAATATCTCCCGTGATAGGAATGGACATATGGATATGATAGAAACTACTAACTGTCCCTCAGAATCATCACTCCTACTTCACGTAGGGGATAGAAATGGGCCAGTCCCAAATACAAACAAGGCATGTGTTAGAAGCTTCATTTCCCACTTCATCTCATAGCTGGCAAGAATCAATAATTTCTCACTAATTCAAAATGATATTTGTAATGCATCTGACACTAATTTAAAATAAATCACTTGCCTCCATTCCCTCTTCTTCCCTTTCCAAACAAGCCATTATATGAACAAGGTGTTCATGAGTCAGCTGTGGTCATGCTGCAGCTGAGGGCAATGTTCTGAGGAACTCAGCAACAAGATAAAAAGCATGAGTGCAGAACAAAGCACTTACCCACGTGGTCCCTCGCCTGCATCAGTCCCTTCACACAACAGAGAAGCGCTTCTGTCTTGTTTGAGTATTGTATTTTGAGGCAGTTTTATAACAGGGAAGCCGTGTATATTTATTCTATTAATTGTCTTTAAACTGTACATAGGCTTGATGACTTTTTTACTTATGACACATTTTGTCTTTAAATAATTTTAAAAATCAATAACAATATAGAATGAGGTTGCTATAATTCAATCTGGAGTGTCTAAGGCCCACGTGTTGAAGATTTGGTCCCCAGACTGTGACACTACGGGGAGGTGGTGGAACCATCAGGGGCAAGTGAAAGGAAGTTAGGTCATTAGGAGCATAGTCTTGAACAACTCCAGCACCTGCCCTCTCTCTCTCTGCTTCCTGGCCACCATAAGATGAGTTCCTGTCATGTTATTCTGCCTCACCAAAGGCACCAAAACAATAGGACCAAACCACCATGGACTGAAATCTTCTCTACTTTTAAGTTAATTTGCTCAGGTTATTTTGTCACAGTGCCAGAAGCCCAACTAACATATATATTTGTCTTAAAATTATTAGAAAGTAGAGTTTTAGTATATCTTTCATTTTTTAATCTAGGAGCATGATATTTGAGGTCTAACTCTGCATTATAAAGGAAAATAACCACTGTTATTATTGCCACTTCTTAACTGAATTTTGTAAACCACATATTAAAAGTCTTAATAAAATATCACACCAAATAGTCAATAATTTTCTATATTACAATTTATACTTGGGAAAATATGTTGAATTATATTATGAGCAAAGATTGTATAAAATTGTTTTGTGAAAATCACTGCAAGCTTTTAATAATTTTTTTTATTATCCAAAAAGATAAATTATGTGGTTTATATGACATAGGTCTGAAACACAGTGTACATTATAAGGTTTGTTAGGAGAAAGAAAGAAAAGAAGGTATAGAGCAAAGAAGGTAAAGAATAAAGGAATATTTTCTATGGAAGTAATGCTGACAGTTCTAAGTTTATTGACATCATTTGCACACCATTTATAATGTCATAGAGACTTTAAGTGTTGAAGATAAAACATAGAAATAAATAAAATTCCTGCCTCCAGTCGAGCTTCCTTTCTATTAAGCATGAGTGTAGGGAAGCATAGTAGTCAAAACATAAGATTTTGACAAATGCTATAGGAAAAAGTTTGTAAAATAGGATCAGAAATGCATCTAGTTTAGTTTCAATCAGAAGAAAATGCTGAGAAAGGGTGTCAAGTAAAAAGTTACACTGGAACAAAGATCTGGAGGAAATTATTAGTCAGCTGATGCTATGGAGCAAAAAGTGGAGATCAGATTCTGCAAGTGTTCTGAAGATGGAGTTGACACTATTTTTGTTTTTAAAGACAGAAGGAAATTGTGTGTGTGAGAGAGAGTGAGAATCAATTTTATTGAGTTTTTCACAGGGCTTTCATTGCGCTGACACTTAGTTGTATACGTGGGTGCTGGGGTTCAAACTCGTGTACTCGTGCATGCCGGGCAAGCACCATAACCACTGAGCCACTGCTCCTGTTTAGGAGTTGACACTATTAATAGAGAATTTGGGTAAGTGGTATTATGAGAGAGTGGTCAAGAGTAGGTTGCGGGAAGGGCCTGATTTGGACTTTGGGTCTGTCTATTGGACTTCCAACTGGCAACACTGAACAGGCTGCTGAGTTAAAGCCAGAAGGTGAGGGCAGCAGATGATGTCCTCACCTCATGCTTGTTCATCATCAGGTGGACAAGATAATGCTGTTTGTCATCAGCATGGATATGGATCGTGGCAGGGGAGGTTGCCAAGGGAAGGAGTTCATGAAAAGGAAGGAGCAGGTGCAAGAACTGGTTACTGACACACTGTGTTATTCAGAAGTCAAAAAGAGATGAGGGGGAAGCAACGATGGAGACTGAAAGAAGACTGCTGATGAAGGAGGAGGAGAACCAGGAGCGTGCTGCTCTGGAGTCACAGGAGATCTTTGGTGGAAGATGCAGTAATCAACAGAACCACTGTGTTAAATGTCACTAACATATCAACAAGATGAGATGTGAACATTGGCAGTTGGATATAAGTAGTTCTAAAGAGAGGTATGCAATAATTAAAAATATGAAGAGCTCTGCAAATTCCTGTTTTATATTATTTTAACAATGGAAAAGTCCTTTTTATTAGCAAATGTTTTTATTTTCCAACATATAACATCAGGAAATCAAAACAAGACATTTCTGTCTTTCTCATAGAGTTTTTAGGTAACATTATTTTTTTAAGAATAAAGCTCTTGGGGCTGGAGCAGTGGCTTGGCGGTTGCAGCGCTTGCCCGGCATGCACAAGTACACAGGTTCAAACCCCAGCACCCACATACACAGCTAAGTGTTGGAGCAACAAAAGCCATGTGAAAAACTAAAAACAAAATTGATTCTCTCTCTCTCTCTCTCTCTCTGTTTCACTGTCCTTCTCTCTTAAAAAAAATAATAAAGCTCTTAAATGCTCTGAAACACCTCTCTCACAAAATGCTTAAATATTATCCATTATGCCTTATCTAATCTAATGTAAGGTGCCATTACATCATTGTTTTATGTTTCACCAAGAAAATAATGTTGCCATTCAAACTATGCTTGGTATTGATTGTAAGTTGCCAC
The DNA here is from genome assembly GCA_004027875.1 of Aplodontia rufa. Classification (NCBI taxonomy): domain Eukaryota; kingdom Metazoa; phylum Chordata; class Mammalia; order Rodentia; family Aplodontiidae; genus Aplodontia; species Aplodontia rufa. The sequence goes on from PVKS010023241.1 coordinate 15,714, forward strand.
TGATTTCAGAGATCTTAAAACAGGAAAAAATGCCCATGTTAAGATTTATGAAATATTATTGCATTATCATAAACTTGTGTGCTATGAATATTGAATAATTAGCATATTATTTTAGGTTGCTACTTATAAATATCCTATAAGTTTTAAAATATGCATATGAAATAATTACTAACATTTATAAAACTAAGCTTATAAGATCAGTTTAATGCTTGCTAAAGTGAGAATATTTTATCTGATTCAAAATAATAATTGTACCACTACTGTGGATAATAATTCTTTGATTTATTCATTCAGGAGAAATTTACTTTGCACCTTCTAAGTGTCTAGCACATTGCCACGCACTGCAGATTCAGCAGGGAACAAGGAAAAATAACTTCTATTCAAGCAGCTAGTAGTGCAGAAAGGGGACAAAAGACAAACAGGAAAAGAAGGAAATAACATGACAAGGAAGAATGAGGTAAGTGCTATGGTGAAAAGTGGAAGGGATAAAAAGGTGAGATGGAGAAGCTACAATTTAATTTAGAAACCTCATTTAATTTACTTTAGGTAGATTTACTATCCTCATGTAAAACATTTTCATTCTGAAGTAGAGAACTTTATCTGAAACAATGGCTTTATGCTCTTTTGGAATTTTGTATTGAACAAAGTATTAGGACAAAGTTATCTTTCCTTTGTTTTCATAAGGAGTCTGATTTTCTTTTTAAATGGAAAAGAAATAGCCTCTGACCTCTAACTTCAGACTGACATTGCTCCTCTTTTCAGAAACCAAGGGGCATCTGAAAATGTTCAAATGAATCTTCAAGAAACAACTGGAAACCATATCTGGGATGACTTGAACATAGCAAAGAATTGTGTCTTTTTGTAATCCAAATTGTCATGAAAATATCAACCTATTCAAAGTCAATCGTGCATGAGCAAGGCCACAGATTTGAACCCCAGCACCATGTACACAACAAAGTGTCAAAGCAACTAAAGGTCCATGGGAAACTAAATAAAATAGTTTCCTTCTTTCTCTCTCTCTCTTACTGTCCTTCTCTCTTTAAAAAGAAAAAGCAAAGTCAATCTTATAATGAGTAATAATTGCATATTTAGACTTTGAAGAATTCTCTAACATGAGAAACAATCCAATTTAATTAAATTTTATAAAGTTACATATCCTATTTTGGATCCAAATAAACTAATAAACTCATGGCACCAATAGAAATGAATTAAAGTGTTTAAGATTACTCTTCTTGAATTTTTAGAGGGTCTAATACTATGCCTTTGTTGGGTGTAATACATGAGATTAGCTACCGAATTTTTAGAGCAAAAAGTGTGGTTTTCCAAAAGAAATTAGTTTTACATGAAGTATTCATTTTAAAACTCAATGATTTTACAAAATATGTATTGCTTTATTAAATAAAACTTGTGTATTTCCTCCTGTTTCTTAAAAATGTAAAACTTTTAACATGGCAAGAAGAAAATATGCAGTATCAGAAATTATGTAATTTCTGATTTAAGCTCTATCAATAAATACCACTGTTATTGTTGGCAAACTCTTCTACCTGTATGAATTGCAATTACCTCAATTTGAAATGAAGGGAATAGTGAAAATGGTCCTTAAGTTGTGTTATGCATCTAATGTGTATATGATCACTTAACATTAAAAAATTGATATGTTCATCATTCTCACTTCAAACATTTGCACAAATTATGTCCCACATGTTTCAGCACAGTTATTTATTTTCTGACCTCTCATATGTTATTTATTCCCTCTAATATATATTCTACAACATGAAAAACATGAACCCATTATTAACTGCTTCTTTTACCATGGAGGTCTTGTCAAGAGTCAATCCTGTTTAACCCTGGTTTCTCCTGGTTTTCCTGGGGGCATGGTCTAATAATGAATTGTTGTATAAGCAACTTAGGAAAGGAGCTTGAAACACCCTTGTATTTAAAGCAATATTTTTGGACATGTTACCCTAAAAATGGAACAAGTCCAGAAATTTTTATTATCGTTTGAGGAGAGAAAGTCTGCAAGAGTTTCTTATCGTACAAAAAGAGACCTGATAGTTCTTAGCAAAATCTGAATGTTTTCTTTGTACCAACTGAGTTGTTAACAAGAAAAACACACTGCATTCACACCTATGGAATTCTATGCCATAAAACAAAGACATGACACATCACCCTGACTGAAGTCTAAGGGTTCTTTATTTTCTCTAACAATATACAAGCATAAAAGTCAATTTTACTTCTGTTTAATTATTTTATTAATAATAAATTGAAATTATTTAAAAGTATTGGGCATGTATTCTGTACACTTAAAACCACAGGCAAATAGAAGAAAATAAAAACATTGTAGTCCTTTATCATATTCCTGTTTGTCCCCAGTTAGAGATTATTGGCATTAAAATCTACTCTATGCTTCCATGTTTTTTCAAACATATACATAAATGTACATACATTTTACCATAAGGAGATTATATTAAACATTCTATTTTATAAACTTTTAAGTTAATTTTCTCCATTTCCTCATAATTGTGTTTAATAACCAGTCCACATTAAAATTTCCCAAGAATGTCTCAAAACTGTTCTTTATATCTGAGTTGTCCAACAGGATCCAATTCAATACAGCACACTAACTAGCTACAACTCTGTCATTTTTAACCTAGTACACAAATCAATCACCTTCTTTTTCTTTTTCATGATACTAACTTGTTGATGAGAGATAAGCTCAAGTTACCCATTTAAAATGTTTTAAACACTTCAGTAATCTCCATGTTGTCAAAGAGTTAATAATTTACTCCAAAACCATGTGCTAACTAACTTCACGATATACCCTATTTCTCAAAGAGTTGTTGGAATCCAGGGAAAATCAATCATTGTACTATCAGGGATTCTGTATTAATTTTTAAAAGATTGAGTGTTCTCTTGATCTTTTCCCCACTGGGAGAAGGACTTGATGCATGCTCTTCCTGGCAGAGGGTCACTGCCCTTCACGATGGAGCAGGAAGGTATCCTAAGAATAAAGTGTTAACTATTGCTTAAACATACCTCCTTTGTGGTTTTCGTAAAGCAATTCCCCCACGTATTCCTTCACACATCAGAGTGAAATATAAATAAGAACGTGTTCCTTTTGGGCTGAGTAACACCAGTTTACCTAAATTAATGTTTATTTAGTATCTAATAATGTTTTCTATTGAGAGAAAATGGGCTCTGTTTTCTCAAGTTTTTTGCCAAGTCTCATAAATCTGGGGAAAGGTGGTCAATGTAACCCCTACTAATAACTGAAGTGGCCACACACAGAATAAACAAGGACCCCGTTTATGAAGCCGTCACTGAGCCTCTGCTGAGGCAAATTTAGATTTCTCAGTATTAATTTATGATGTGTGCAATGCACTTTGCACTCGAAGAAAGGGAATCGGAAGAGAATAAAAAAGATGCATTTAACAAAGCTTTAATGCATTAATGTACTATTTAAACTTAAGAGTTAACCCCCCAAAAAAATAAAGAACAAAGGAAGAAAAAAATACACACAATGAACTGTACAGAAGTCGGCAATGTACTTTAGTTGGCTTTGTTGTATTAGAATTTCTAAACAACTATTTATCAATATCACTAAAAATGTTATTTCACTGGGTGCTTCTTTCCCGATTTTTAAATTTATCAATTATTCATTTATTGAAGTTTGAGAACTCATTTTTAACTAATACAATATTTTCTTTAAAAAAATTCCTAGTAAAACATTGAGAAAATGCTTAGTTTTATCTGTAACTTCAGTATCAGCCAGTGCTAATTCCAAATTCATATGAATTTTATTGTTCTAAAGTCAAAATTTATTTCTCTAGACATGAAATTACAGTGTTATTTAAAACTCAATAATAAAACTTTCTAAATATGTCATAATTTATTTAGAAAAGACCCAGATTACATCAGGGAAATAAAGAATCTAACTCTTGGTGGTCTTGTTCCCATTTAATCATTCTCCATGGTAATATGTTTTTCCCCTAATTTGCATTGGACATGGATCTCAAGAGCAGGATGCAGGCAAGTTTTAGAAGAAGAAAGACTTTGGGTATTTGTTTTATTTTAGAGATCCCACAAAGAGAGCTTTCATAAGAAAGGAAAGAAGGATGGCATTTTTTAATGTCTGAAAACCCCATCGATGTTTTCTTTAATTTTATGGCTCCTTTTGCCTTTTTTCTAGGATTCCCAGACAAGCATCATGATGTGAATGGACTAACCTTTTCTCTTCTTGGCTGACTGATAGTTTCTCAAAATAAATATGGATCTTATATTTTCTTCCCGAACATTTCTTCCTTGAATCACATCCATGAATTGGGAAGACTTTCTCAGGGATAACAAATGCTAGGACATGAATGCCACCTTGATCAGGAAAAGCAGTACCAAGAGCCAGACTGCTTCAGACAACTTTCTCTCTTTTTATTTTTGTTTTGTTTTGTTTTGGTTTGACTTGGTTTGGTTTTTGTGCGGGGGGTGTATTTTATTGTTTTGTTTTGTTTAGTTTTTTGGTATTGGGGATTGAACCAAGAGGCATATTGTTATGGTTTGGATGTGAGATGTTCCCCAAAAGCTCATGCAAGACAATGCAGGAAGGCACAAAGATAAAATGATTGGGGCCTTATAAGAGGGCCTTATATATAAGAGCCTTAACACGATCTGTGAGTTAATCCCCTGATAAAGTTTAACTGGTAACCGTAGACTGGTAGGGTGTGGCTGGAGAAGGTGGGCCATTAAGAACTCACCTTGGAGTATGTATTTTGCATCTGGAGTGGAGTTTTTCTCTTTGCTTCCTGATCATCATGCAAGCTAGCTACTTGCCTCTGCCACACTCTTCTGCCATGATTTCAGCCTCACCTAAAGGTCCAAGAAATGGAGCCAGCCTTCTATGGACTAAGATCTCTGAAATTGTGAGCTCCCAAATAAACTTTTCCTTCCCTAAAATTCTTCTTTTCAGGTCCTTGGGCCACAGCAACGAAAAAGCTAAACACATTTACCGCTGACTTGCATCCTCAGTCTTTTTATTTTTTCTTTTGAGACTGAGTTCAGCTAAGTTGCTTGAGCCTCACTAAATTGCTGAGGCTGGCCTTGAACTTGTGATTCTCCTGACTCAGGCTTCCATGTTGTTGGGATTATGGGTATGCATCATCACGCCTGGCTAAACTTTTCTCCTTTGAAAAATAAACTTGTTGCATATGCTATCATAATGCAGCAAAATTATTTTCAATAAGATATTTTTAAAAACAACTAATTCACAAAAATGATGAGTAACTTACACATATCTATCATGAAGCTACATGCAAGGAATGAAATTGATAAGGTAAAATCAGACCATATGAGGAAAATATCTGACCTGTAAACTCTAAAGCAAATGATAATAACTTAGCTATTACAGTGGTAACAGATGGTTAACAATAAGTATAACATAAACATATATATGTAATATAATTTGGTGTGTAATATATTATAATGCTCTCCAGTAAAAATATGAGACAAGCAATTTTAAATTTTCTTGTGGTCACATAAGAGTAGTGAGAAGTAACAGATGAGTGCAATTTTATAATAGCATTTGTTATCCAACATATCTGAAATACACCTTTTTAACTTGCAATCCATTTAAAAATGATTAAATGTTTTATTTTTCTCCAAAGTCTTTAAATTCACGTATGCAGTTTATACTTTCAGTATTTCTCTATGTGAATACTATATTTTTATCAAAAATTTTGGGTCTGTATTCAGATTTCATACAAATTTACAATTGGAAAAACAAATTGAATGGAATAAAGGTATTTCAAACAAACTTAAAAGTTTTTAATAACTGAATTAAATGTGACTTTTAAATATTAAATTAATTAAAACTATAAAAAATAAAAACTGAATTTAAAGCTAGCATGGAAACAAGCAAGGTATAAGCATTTAGACACAGTTGTCTTTTAGGGAAATAACCTGTAAAATCCAACACTTTATGTCAGCCTAAATTCCAAATTAGAGTTATAATTGTTCTTAAAGCTACATTAATTAAAGCTACATTTGTCAGGTGCCCCAACTCCTTGTTTGAAAATCTGATTAATGTAAATTAGATATTATTATTTCATAAAATATTATTAGAATTTACTATGAATTCCTATGTTAATATTAATTCATTGAATAATCTTTCAACGATGAGAGAAATTGCCATTATCAACCAATTTGACTTTAATGGCCACTGTACTTAAATTAAAGAGAATAAGTTTTAAGGAGAAATTCTGGAGCACCTGGATGATACACACAAATCTAGCTTGGCATTTATTAGTGTTCAGTTTGGTTTAATTGTGTTTGTTTGTGAAGCAAGGAGGGGCTCATGCTTGAAACTTCATGAGGACTATTTCAAGGACTCTGAACTGTTGAGTGGAAATGGTAGCATGGCCATAACCTATCTTCCAAAGTTTAAAACTTGGAATTATTCCATTGGAGTAAAGGAGATGTGCTGATGCGAACTTCTACCTTTTATTCCTATTTTGACCCCAGATAGGCATAATGATTGGTACATAAGACATGTTTGATTTATTGTGTAGAATCAGAGAAACTGAGTGAGTGAAAGAATGGAGACTTATATAACTTACGAGGTCTTAAAACAGATGTGAGGCTATGAGAAGCATATTATAGAGTTTCCCATGATATTTGATTATTTTGGAGGGTGCAAAGTGATCATCTTAAGAGGGAACAAAGTGCAATTCTTAAATTGACTTGTAGTTAAAAAGAAAAAAACTGATATTCTTGTTCTATGCTGTTGGCTACTTACAGTTCTTAACGTATAGCAATACTGCACAATAAACCAAGAAACTTATCATTTCCAATGCTTATTACCCAAGTACAGAACTTTGTGTAATTCAAAAACACATCAAAGAAAAACCAATTGGTAAAAATAGATAATACAATCAACTTTATGTGTGTATAGTACCTTGCAGTTTCCTAACTGTCTCTATTTTGCTTTGCTTGCTCACTGTGTGTATGTACGTATATCCATATACAAATACACACATCACATGTCACTTTTTATAATACTTTAAAATAATTTACTTAACATTTATGCATTTAAGATAAGTCAGTCTTATTGTTAAAAATGATCATATTTCTGAATGAAAGAAAAATTAAGAACCTGGTGTGATCGCAGGTATCACAGACGAAAGTTAACAGAGGGGTGGGACACAAGAACTGGTCTTCTCACAAGTATGTCTTTGTGGAAGAATGCACAGTAAAGTCTCAGGCACTTTTTGGTGACAAGAGAACAGACACCAGTGAAGGAGAGTAGGATACACAAGCATGCAAGTCTGTGGGACACCAAAGGAACAGCACATTTACTAGGACAGTTAAAGAGAATTGCCTCAGGAATAGAAAACCCCAAAGCAAGAATCCTGGTGGCGCAATGAGAATGAAGGCAGTGAATGGGGAAAGGAAGCACTGTGCAGTTGCCAGGGTGTACCCGACTGTGCCACTGTGCTAACACTGTCCACTCACCGTTCCAGTCACACAGGAAGTTCTGCCCTCCTTCACAGCCATTCCAGGTCTGATGACCAGCAAATTTATTCGTATGAATTTGCTATTAACTACCTGGCTGGAAAGTAAATTGTACCAACAATGGAAAACAACATAACAATCAATTTAGAAGCAAAATCTGAAAACACACACACCTATGAGGACATATATTTCTTATATTTAGGTAAAAAGATTCCATGAAAAGACAAAATATCAAATTATTATTTTTTCTTCTATTTTCATTTACCTGTTACTTATTTCCCCTAATATATTTTAATTACTTAAATATTGTTTTAGTTACCTGAGTATCAACTAATTTACTGTTTTCTGTTCTTTTGGTTGTGTGTGAAATAACTGGAATCAGCCCTGGACTTATAATATAGGCGAAATGCCCTTCCCATTCACACCAAACCACCTTCATTCATATGACCAACTCCCTGCTGCGTCTCTCCATAGACATACAGAAGTCTTTCAACTGAGAGAAAGTACAATGTTCCAGATATCCCTATCTGTCCAGTACTGTGATGTGTATCATTACTTCAACACCCCACTGCTTGGTAGATGATAAATGATTTTAATCAATGGATTAAAAATTAAAGTATCTCTGCCATTAAAGCCTGTTAATTGTGATCACATTCAGAGATTATAACTTAATTTGTTTAAAGATATGGAAACTTGATTAATAAAGTAGGTTGTAGAAAAGTGGGATTTTAAAAAATGAACAGGTAGGAAAAATAAATGTCAAAATTTTAATTTAAAGCCATAAGAATGTCAGCTACTAAGTATCACCATTAATGATCTACATTATTTAAAGGATTAAATAATAAATAATCTGAAAAATGCAAGATCCCCACCACCACATTTTTTTTCTGTAACAGATAGTTTATATTCTTGACTATTCATTTTAGCATACCTTGCTTTAGTTCTGTTCTGTCAATGAGGATGCTATATTACTTCCAGTTTGTTCAGGAAGAATCAGATAACATAATCTAGTTGAAAGACTCTTATACTTGAGTTCTAATAATCCAGAAAAGTATCCACTAAAGTTCTTAGCTGAGAGTATATACATATTTCTACAAAGTTTTTGTTTTTAAAGAGAAATAATTATTGGGGATGGAGTGGTTGCTAAGCAGTTACAGCACTTGCCTGGCATACATGAGGATGCAGATTCGAATCCTAGCACCACATAACGCAAGGAAGTGTCAGAGCAATGAAAAACACATTAAAAACTAAATAAAATTGATTCTCTCTCTCTCTTTCTCCCTCTCTTAAAAAAGAAACAATATTTATTTAGTTAGCTCAGTTACTAAAATGAAAAAAAAGAGATGAAATGGAAAATGTATTCAAACTCACTCCTTGAAGCACTCCAGAGTTTATTTGCAATTTTGATATACACATGAGAAGGCATAGCCCTCCTCTCAGTACACCATATCTTATATAGACTGTTTAAAAAAAAGTTGCAGTAGGGCTGGAGCAGTGGCTCAACTGTTACAGCACTTGCCTGGCATGTGCAAGGATGTGAGTTCAAACTCCAGCACCATATACGCAATGAAGTGTTGGACCAATGAGAGCCACATGAAAAACTAAATAAAATTGACTCTCTCTCTCTCTCTCTATCTTGCTCTCTCTTTCACTGTCACTCTTTCTCTTTAAAAAAATAGCAGTAAAAAGGTGTATTTAGAAATATTGAAAAATGTTCATTTCTCAAAGTAGAAATAAAGTACCTAATAGATACTGATAGTAGTATTACTTTATCAAAAAATATACAAGTAGCACTTGCCTCAAAGAATGATGATAGCCCCATGCTCCAACACTAACATAAACTCTCCAAAATTACAGACAATCATACTGTGAATCGTGAGAGGTATCTGTAATACTTGGACTGAGAAAAACTGAAAAAACGACCAAGATTAAAGAGTAAGATTACGAGCTTTTATGGTTGTTTTCCATTCACTCTCCATGTAGCAGGGACTTTTTGACTTATTAATTTTAAAATTTGAGGGCTAAATTGACATTATTATCTAATAGTCTAACAGTCTGTGTGCCTATTGAGCATTGCAGGACTTTTCACACCCTGGAATCAGATTGAACCCTGCAAATCTCATTACCTGTTCGACGTGGACTTTTAGCAGATACTTGAATTTATCACATCACTGCTGAGGCCAACTTTACACATCTATGAAGTACCAGAGAGGAATGCAGCACTCACTAATGTTGAAACTGATTCCAGAACTATGCTAAGGCAACTTTGCAGTGATAAGTGAACTCATCTGGCAGGCTGTGGGCCATTTTGCAATTTCAAGGTAAACACACAAGGCTCAGCACCTTCCAGATGCATCCTGTACACAGTCAAGCTATTTCAGTTTCAACATCAGTGAGTTCAACATTCCTTTCCAGGACATCATAGCTGTGTAAAATTGGCCTAAACAGGTGATGTGGTAAAACGACATGCCTCCTGAAAATCCACATGGAACAGTGCTCAATCTGATCCCAGGGTGTGAAAAGTAGTGAAATGCTCAATATGCACACACTCCCTACTAGTAGGTAATAGAAATTTAAGAATGAGTTAAACTATTAATTTTACTTTTCAATTTAGGTTATCAGGACATGAATATTTATGAAGTTGCTTGGCTGTAACTATATAAGAATCAAAATTCTTGGTACTTGTTTGTCAACCTAGTAGTACTGTGAAAAATATTACTGAACTGTTAACATACTAAAAACTGAAAAACCTTTACAAGATTTTCATAAGTACTTTTCTCAAAACACAATTAAAACAAAAATTTCCCTGTAAGCAGGATCAGTCACTAAATTAAACCTGAAGGAGAATCTGTATTATGCAACATACCAACTAATCTCCCAATTGAATCTTAGCGTTCATTTTGATATTTTCTTTCTCTTCTGTTTTCCAGTCTTCGCTAGATTTATGGCAGACATTTATAGTCAATGGAGCTTTTCTATGCTGCAGTTCTCTCAGTTTATGTGTAAGTCCACCAGGTAGGTAAAGCCTGGTGCAACAATATCCTGATTGTGGAACCACAATTAAGCCCTTTGGAAAGAGTCCAGAGCCCATTTTCCTTACCCAGACTCCACTCCCTGGTTAATGATGTGACTTTGTATTTCTTTTGAATTCTTTTCATTGCAAATTTGAGAGAAACAAAATAACATTAAAAAATAAAACAATGTTTCCAAAGTTTTAAAACTGTTTAACTTGGTTAAAAATTTAAAAGTTTCATATCAACATGGAACTTTCTTCAAATACTAAGCATTACAAATGTTTGAATAACACCAGTACCACAACAAAGAAGCGCGCGCACACACACACACACACAATTAGAGACGTTGTCTGATATTACTGAGACTGAAAGGCAAGTAAAGTTAAGTAAAAAGGGAATTGCTGTTACAACCCTATGGAAAACTGAATAGAGAAAGTGTTGTTAATCAAGATGATTGTTGGCTTTTTCAATTCTTTGTGTTTGTTTGTTTGGAGGTAGGAGGTGAGTCCAGTATAATCTGTCTGCTTTCCTTACTTTATTCTTCCACTTTCGAAATCTTTGTATGAATCAAGTAAATTTCTCCAAATGTATATATACATAAATAGTGTGTAGAATGCTTTCTAATCCCAAGATAGGAAAAATGAAAACAAAAACAAAGCAAAGGAAATGACTAAACAAAAGCACTGTGATGCTCTTAAGAAATAGTAATGATTGATTTCAAAATCCATTCCAGGAAGTGTATAGTCCTTAACCAGAGCACAATTCTATCCTATATTGATTAAAAGGGAACTGCAAAATTGATGAGAAGGTAGGGGAGATAATCATGATATAGCTAGGTATTTTTTGTTTTTATGAATACTATTCTTTCTATAGCCTTAAAGTGTTTTGTACCACTGTAGTTTTTATTGTTGTTGCTGTAGTTGTTGTTCTTGGTACTAGGGATAGAATGCAGGGGCATTTAACAACGGAGCCACATCCCCAGTCCTTTTTTTTTTTTTAAGACAGTTCTCACAAAGTTGCTTAAGGCCCTGCTGAGTTGTTGAGGCTAGCCTTGAACTTGTAATCCTCCTGTCTCAGCCTCCAGAGTGGCTGGGATTTCAGGCATGTGTCACTGTGCCCAGGTAATTGTGTGTGTGTGTGTGTGTGTGTGTGTGTGTGTGTGTAGTGCGAGGGCTTTATGCATGCATGGCAAGCACTCTACCACTAAGTCATATCCCCAGAAATCAGTGCAGTTATTTTTTCATTGATATTTCCTATTCATTTTATTGACTTTAAAATCCCACAAAAGTGTAAGCTTTTATGTTAAGAAATCTTTAAATTCCTAAGATAAATCCCCAAGTTTTAGAGTGCCTTAAAAGAATGAGAGGTTTTCTGACTTTACTTTGATCAAGTAATGAAGTTTACAAAATTTATTTTCAAATAATAACTCCTATAAATGCATCATATGTTCTGAGATGTTTACTTTCTAAATTTAATAGGGGTTAGTTATCTTGTGGTTTCTGTGACTGGACAGATAAAAGATAGGATCACTTTTTAAGTTCATAATCCCTTTGCAATTTTTTCCTTGATTTATTAATCACTAATAGTCACTTTAATCTCTTCCTTATTTTTAAAAATTTCACACCTGTACTTACATGTAGGATATAATTTGCTTACAGAGTGAATATTCTTTGATCTTATATTTTATTTCACCTGTTAGATAAATTTAACTACAGTGAGTACATAAGTCATGATTGAATTACCCTTTATCAGTTATTAGAATAAACCAAAGTTGTAAGTGAAATGATTATTATCAACCATAAGCAAAAGAAAGTGACATAAATATTCCACAATTAAATTTGATCTCATGTCACCAAATTATATTATTGAGTAATCAAAAGAAACCATCGTTCTTGCCCAGAAAAGAATAGTTTATAATTTGAGTACAATCTCCTGCCTGGTTTATGGAAGACTAGTTGACAAAGATAACAATGATCTTGGGTGGGTAGGTGCATCAAAGTTTAATATAAATATTATAGCAAAAAAAGTGAGAACTATTTATTATGCATGGAAAATAATAAAACAAGAGAAAACTAACAGAGTATACAGTGCTGATGTTTAGAATACCCAGGAATCATTTTAGTATAAAAGAAAATTGCTAAGATTATGTACTAGCAATATATTTTCAAATCTATATTGATAATTTCATCAGAATAATTTCTGTTGAAAGTGCATTTTAGAAACTGTTTTAGTCAGCTGAAAACAACATAGAGGAAGCAAAGTTTATTTGGGGGTTCACAGTTTTAGAGGTCTCAGTCCCAAAGCTGGCTCCTTTGCTCTGGGCCTAAGCAGAGGCAGCACATGGTGATAAAAGAGACTGGTGGAGGAAACTGGATCAGGACAGGGCACTGAGAAATAAAGAAAGAGAGATCTACCTCCTCTGGCCCCACACTACCTGCCTACAGTTACCAGTCACCTTACCCTGCAGTGAATCTCTTTCAGGGGATCAGCTCACTGATTAGGCTAAGGCTCTCACAACCCAGTCATTTCTAAACTTTCTTGCATTGTCTCAAGCATGAGTTTCTGGGGAACACCTAATATCTAAACCATTACAGAAACCAAACACAAACATACATCACAATCAGAAATTGACCAATTTACCTGTTATGGTATATTTTTTTGTTCTATAAAATAAATAAAATAGTAGAAAGCCCTAGCATAGTTTTGAATCCTTAGCTTGCTGCAGGACAAGTCAAAGTCAAGTCTGGTAACTTCACACTGGGATATTTTGACACGTCCAAAGTGGGCAATTACAGGAAAGTCATGGCTGTTAATTCCAAAGATATAAGTCAATATTTGCATGCTAGTTAAAACCTAATGGCAATATTTTAAGGCACATGACTAATAGCACCAAAGGCATTTTAATGACTTTATATTATTAATTCATTGCTTAAAGAATCAGTAAGATTTTGTAGCACAGACCTAATCATCTTTTGTACTTCAAGATTTCATAGAGTGAGTATACCTGAAAAGAACATTGCATGTGGTATGGATATAGATTATTCTGAATTTCTCCTAGCCAAGTGGTATGAAGATTCTCTTCTATCACCTTGTACCAAAGTGACTGTATTAGTCAGAGTTCTCCAGAGAAATGGAACCAATAGGATATCTATCTCTATCTATCTATCTATGTATCTATCTATCATCGATCATCTATCTTTGAGAGGGGTTTATTATAAAGAATTGGCTCACATGATTATGGAGATGGATGAGAATTCCGAGTTCTACAGTTGGTCAGCTTGAGACCCAGGAGAGCTGGTATTGTAGTTCCAGTCTAAGTCCAAAGGTTTATGAACCAGGAGAGCAGATGTTTCCTTTCCAGTCCAAATCTGAAGGCTTGAGAACTAGGAGAATCAATGTTCCACTTGGAATGCCTGCAGATTCCAGAAACAGGAAGATTAGGTATCTCAGTTCAAGTCCAAAGGCAGGAAAAAAAGAAAAAAAGAAAAAGAAAAAGACAGCTCATGTAACTTAGAAAGAAATTGCCTCCCACATAGGAGTGGCTGAGACTTTTTTGTTCTCCTTGCCTCTGCTTGGATGGGGCCTTCCTACATTAGGCAGGGCAATTTACTTTAATTAGTCTAGCAATTCAAAAGTTAATTTATCCAAAAGGACCCTCACATACACATTGAGAGAAATGTTTGACCAAATAACTGGGTACCAAGGCCCAGTCACACTGACATAAAATTAACCATCAAAGAAACCTTTTGTACCGGTGTGTGGTTTTGTTTGATTTTCTTTCTTTTTTTGGGAAGGGCACAGGGGAGGGACTACTGAATATTGAACCCAGGGTCACTTAACCACTGATTCATTTTTATTTTATTTTTTGAGACAGGGTCTTGCTTAGTTGCTGAGGCTGGTTTTGATCTTGTGATCATCCTGCATCAGCTTCCTGAGCCACTGGGATTACAGGGGTGCACCACTGTGACCAGCTGTGCTGCTATTTTGCAATATATAGTACTTTATTACTTGGTGCTTACTATATAACTTCCAAACAACTAAATCCCCTGTGCCTACTAAACTGAGGAAAGTTCAGATGTTACAGACAGAAGAGAATTCCTAAACTTCGAACTCTGCCCATGCAAATTTTCTTAGGACTGTTTGGGATATTGCATTAATTAAAAACTGATGACAGCTGATAACATTTACCTTTCAATAGAATACTTTCATATTTTATTACAACAAAGAGTTGGAATAAAATATGAAAGTTCCCATGGAAGGGAGCCTCAGGGGAATTCACTCTTTATATCCCACCAAACCTCACCCAAATCTCACCATATGGGGGGTCTGTGACTTTTTCTACACCAATACTGAACAGACATTTACTTATAAACACTTTTAAAAAATGACCATGTATGAAAAACACTTGCACACTTTGTGATTTTTATTGCAAATGAAGTAATGGTCAAGATGGCAATGATTTGAAATACAGTAGTAGAGATTGTTTCCTTGTTTATAGAGAACTAGAAGTACAGTATAAAGTACACTCTATAAATGCACCAGAGAGAACTGTAAAACTGAATAAGTTCATTGACTAAAATACAACACAAGGTGATAACTTTAGGTTAACTTTAAATAATAGACAACCATAAAAAATAATTAGGTTTGAACGTGTTATCTAGAGAATAGAGCAAAATCTTTTTTCAAAATATATGTGTAAATCTGAAAGGAATTTAGCTAAAGCATAGATTTATTTATTTTAAAAAGTACTTATTTTAGAATATAGAATAACTTGTATTTTTACTTACAAGGTTTATACCATGCTTTTATAGCTGTTTCCCTTCACATTTTAGCAAATTGAGTACCTTCAAAAATTACAAAATACCCTTTTTTAATACAAATATTTTTCAAACTTTTATTATAAAAATGTTTATATATGTAAAAAAATTACAGTGTGCACCAAACATTCATATAACCATTATTCGGTTCTATAATCAACCATCTCTATATTTCTTTCATCACATATCTATATATCTCTGTTACTCTATCTGATTAAAAAATTAAAATATCGGAATATTTCACCCCTAAACACTTTAGCAGGGCACAAATACTTACAATTTTTTCTTTTAATTTAAATTCATATTGCTAAGAAATAATTACAATTAATAAAATACATGTCTTACTCGGTCCCTGAAAGTTTATTCACTCCTTAGGAGCTCAGTGCCAATGAGGATACAGTCTTAATTTTAATCTCCCTGATGGATTGATTAGATATTTTATTTTCTATGGGTTTATACAAATCCGTATGAACAACTGGTGATACTGAAACTTAATGCATTTCCAATATTCAAGAGTACCTGAATCTTTAGTGAACAGGTCTAACTGATAATGTTAATTAAAGACTTTTTGCGAATAATTCATTTTTACATTCAGTGATTGTGAAACAAATTATTTTAACAAGATAAAATAACCATTGCTTAATTACTTTCTAGGTGTTTGATATTTATAGATATAAAAATTTTATTTTATATGTTTACTTCTACAGGGGGTTAGCTTTAACAGAATGCAAATAATTAAAACATCTAATATTGCCAGCGTAATCTTTTCACCTACAAAAAAAAAAAGAAGAGTTCTTGATTTCTCTATGAAGAATTGTGGCACCTTTAATCAACAACAATTGAATGTTGAGTTATTGAAAATAATGGGTAAACAATATGATTTGTATCACACACAATTCCCTTTATTTGATCTGATGTGTTTTTAAGCCCACATACACCTAGACTTCTTCAATTACTTTAATTTTTCTTCTGAAACTTGATAGTTTTTAATCACCTATTTTTTGGATATGTGTGTATGTGTGTGTGAGAGAGAGAAAAACAGAAATGTTAAAGGTAGGCAAAATAAAGTTATAATATAGTATCTCATATTATGTTGAAATAAGTGATTCTGAAGATAATAGTCTCCAAGTTTTATGTACTTCACACAATACTAGAGCTTGATAATGCTGACTTAAATAATAGTATCTTTCAGAGTATAAAGTTCAAAAGATAACTCTCTTGAGAAAAACAGGTATCTTTAAGACCTATGTTGTTGACTGTGTTGGGAACATGAGGCTCAGCTGGCTTGTAGAAGAATTGGTGGTAAACAACTCTAAGGGGTCCAGCTGGCTTGTAATTAGCAAATTGCCTGACCGCAGGACTAAGCTATTCGGCCACTCATTTGTTACAATTGGAGAAAGGTGTTTGCATTGTACCCTATTGGTTGCTCTAATGGATAAATAGAGTAGCAGCTAGTCAGGTAAAGCAAGCGGCCCAAGAAGGAAGTAGCCAAAGAAGGAAGTAGCCAGAGAAGAAGCAGCCAAAGAAGAAGCAGTAGCCAGAGAAAAGCAAGAAAGCAAGCAGCTGTGTCCTGAA
>PVKS010023242.1:0-32622 GCA_004027875.1 Aplodontia rufa
TTGGAGAAATTGGGAAAAGCTTCAGAGAAGTACATCAAAGAGTTGGGGAGAAGAAAGGATAAGAAGAAAGAAGCAGGCATTCTAGTTCATGAGAACAGCTGGTGCAAGTGAATTATATACGATAAAAACACAGTGGGCACTAGAAATCACAGCCTTCGGAACTGCTGAAGCATGAACAAACAGAAAGTAGGAAGTGAGATCGTTCAGGTAGGTGGGGACCAACTAATGAGAGTTAAGATTTCATCAAATAGGCTACTCATTGCTTAAAAATAACAAAAACCTATGGCTTCTCCAACACCCTTAAGAGATCCAGGGAAAGACTAATCAGATGAGGGTCCAGTAAACCAATCTGATTTTATGCATTCATATATTAGGGATTTAGGCAACATTTTATTGAAAATCACTGCTTCAAGAAATGAGAGCTACAAAAAAAAAATGTTAGGCAGATTTTCTCAAGAACAGAACACTGGGAAAGTGTTTCAAAGTATTCGTTTCAAATTACCTTAATATAGTCTTATTTTGAAAGCCACTGTCAATTTTTAAAATGCAAAGAAATATGAAAGGAAATCAGAGGCTCCTGGAAGATGACTGAGGGCAGCAACTGATTTCAAATAACAGTATTTTTTGTGTGTTGGATCATCTTCAAAGCAGTTGAGAACATGCTTTGTGTGGCATGTATAATCCTGTTTCTCCTGTAACTGCCTTGTATTGATTGACAGTCTTAGATAAAACTAACATCCATGTTGGAATGAATGAGATCTTTACATTTCTTATCCTTTCTTCAATATTAGAGGAATAAAAAAAGTTAATAGTAGCAGAACTTTCAGATTTTGGGAATAGGAATCAATAATTCTGAATTCCAAATATTATGCAAAACTGATTTGTGTGACCTTTAGATAAAAACTGAAATGTCATTTACCCAGCAGATCTATTATGTGGGAGTAGCCCAGGCACTAATCATTAAACAGGGAGAGATAGCAATTGCTAATTACCAGAGGTGGATCCCAGCCAGATGTATTTGTTAATATCCAGATGATCCTTGAGAGGGGAAGGGAGAGAGGAAGTGGGGAAGGGTAGGAGGGAAGAGGGGGGATATATGATGTGTGTATGTATGAAAGTGTAACAAAAAACACCTTCAATATGTGAAACTATAATGAAAAATAACATCTTGTTTAAAAAATAAATAAAATTTGCACTAAAAAATAGAAAATGACACTTGAAACCCTCTGGACATTTTTGAAAATGTTCAGTTATAAGTTACGACTTTTAGAATGGCTCACAGTATGATTATTTTGAGAAGCTGTGATCTTTTTTCCAAAACAAATGTACATATAAATCTCAAAATTCATTCTGTTATCAATGAAAATATGGAAACAAGAATGATTGTACCACATGGAAGGTTACTTAGACAAGAATGTTTGGGGTTATGACTGAAATAATTTATTATTTGCTAGAGCCAACAGTGTGCTTGGCGTTAGTGAATACAGCCAGAGAAGAGAATGCAGCCGTTGGACTCACAGTCTAAGCCAGACACACAGACAGCAAAATCATCAATAGCATCAGCCAGGAGAATGGAGTGGATTTTCACAGGCATGAATTTTCATGTTGATTTACTTTCTTAGTAATAAAAAATGAAGAGATTGCCAGAAATGGTCACCATAAAGATCGTCAATGCATTGTTATTAGTCCAGTCCCAGAAGCCACTACCTAGCTGAATTTAAAAAAAAAAAAAGATTTTTTAACATTTCACAATCATGAGAACGCATATTTAGCAGCAGCATTTACAAAACGTTTTATTGCATGACATTCTAAAAAGCAAATTACATATATAGTCCCTGCCTTCTTCATGTGCACATACTCTCTTCCATTTTCCATTCATTCCTGCCTTTGTGATCAATGTTCTTATTTAATGAAGAGGAATAGTAAGTCAGAAAGATGGATTTCCACTATTTTTCCTCTTAGGATAAAATTTTATATGTAATCATATGGATATAATTGTCACCCTAGCTCAAGAAACCAGAAAAACAGTAACCTCAAGTATTTTTCTTGTAGTCATTTTTTCAAAGAGTGCTAAAAGCCTTAATCAGCAATCGGCTTTGAAATCAGAAACCTACACAAGGCTATAATTCACATACATTCAGCTTTTGCCCTTTTATAGAAGTTCAATGATATTTAGACTTTGGTTAACATAACATCTCTGAACCTTTGTTCTCTCATGTGTAAAATGGAAGTAATGCATGAGGTTTTGTGAGAATTTAATGAGTTAATATAAGTAAACTGTATAAAACAGGTAAGCCTTCACAAACATCCAATGACAGTGATTAGTTAAGTCCACTTAATTTCATTCCAAAAATACTTATTAAGAATGTGTTGTGTGGGGCTGGAGCAGTGGCTCAGCAGTTGGAGCGCTTGCCTGGCATGCACAAGGATCTGGGTTCAAACCCCAGCACCACATACACAACTCAGTGTCAGGGAAACAAAGGCCAGATAAAAAAAAAAAATGAAAATGATTCTTTCCCCCTTCGTCCCCTCACTCTATCCCTCTCTCTCTTTCTTTAGGAAAAAAAAAAAAAAAAGAATGTGCTATGTGCTTGGAAACCTTCCAGGTACTAGAAATGAAAAAGAAACACAACAGCCAAGTGTTACTATTGTCTAATACTATATATATTGAAATAAAAATAGTCACATTTCTACATGTATGAATTTATCATGCTAGACAAACATAGTGAAAGCAGAACTGGCAGATGTATTTTAGAATTATCCACAGTGAAAGCCCAAGGAAAGGAAAATATTTGCTTATGTTTCTGGAGAGATGAGGCATAAGAATTAGGGCAGAGCTCTCCAAAGGCAGCATGTTTTCACCTAGGAGCCACTCAACACAAAGGCACTGCTGTCGGGAAGGGGTGAATGCAGGCAGAGGGTGAGCACTTCACAGTGCAATGGGAAACCAGTGAAGGTGACTTTCCTTTTCCCCAGGTAACTGCAGATGTGCAGCCAAGAAGCGTGTATCCTGACAACGTAACTGGACATAGGCACACAATTAAAACAAGGACCTAGTGGTCTGTAAAGGTGCTGCTTGCTGAGCGCAGTGGTGTAGCCCTGTGACCCCATATTCTTGGGAGGCTGGCAAGGTTGAGGCCTTCCCGGATAATTTGGTGAGCCCCTACGTTGGAAAAAAAGAAAGAAAAGAAAAAGAAAGCTTCTTTCTTTTTTTTTTTTTTTTTTTTTAAGGCTAGGGATGTGGTTCAGTGGACACACTGTTCTCTTCAGTTACCAAATCGTTGGCTCTGTGATAAACTCTTTACTGCCTCACATGCCCCCCAATTCCTAGCCGCTCTAAGAAAGAGTTCCTGGGGTTCTCTCCAAGGCCAAGGGCTCAGATTCAGTGCATTCCTGCCATGTGTGAGTCAACTTTCATTACGGTGACAAAATATTTGGGAAAATCAAATTAAAAGGAGTAAAGATTTATTTTGGTTCCCAGTTTCAGAGATTTTGGTCCATAGTCACTCAACCTTGTTGCCCTTGGGCCTGTGGCAAGACAGCACATCATGGTGGAAGGGCATGGCAGAGGAAAGCACTTCACCAAGGTCGGCAAGAAGAGGGGTTGGGGAGGAAGAGACAGGGTCCCAACATTTCTTCAAAGGCATGCCCCCAATGGCCTAACTTCCTCCAACTAGGTCCTACCTCCTAAAAGTTTCACCACCTCGCAGTAGATCCACCATCTGGAAACCATACCTTCACATGTGAGCTTTTAGGGGACATTTAAGATCCAAACCATAATATGCCAGTCACTTGGTTTCAACCTCAGTTTCAGTTTCCTCAACTCACCTCTCTTCTCCTGGTTAATTCTCCAAGACTCACAGTAAGAGTGCTACCATTTTATAATGGTGACTGGCACAAATCAGTCTATATGTCCAGGACAAATACGGCACTTCTCAGAACATCCAGCAAAAGCCATAAAGCAGACTCTATAGAGTCGAATCAGGAGTCGGAGAGTTGTTTATAACTACCTTAAAACTTCCTTCCTGTCTTTCACAAATGTAAAAAATGCAATTCCTGGAATATCCCAAACGTTTCCTGCAAGAACATTACCACAGTACACATAGATCTCTTACTGAGCCAGGCACCATAGCACAGGCCTGTAATCCCGGCAGCTTGGGAGGTTGAGGCAGGAGGATTACAAGTTCAAAGCCAGCCTCAGCAACTTAGTGAGACCCTAAGCAGCTTATTGAGACTCTGTCACAAAAATAAATAACTAAATAAATAAATTAAAAGGGCTGGGGATGTGGCTTAATGATTAAATACCCCTGGGTTCAATCCTTGGTACAATAATAATAATAATAATAATAATAATGAAAAATTTCTTTAACTTACTGAAACTCTTCCTGAGTTTAAGTTCATTTTCATTGGCTCACATAAATGCTCAAGTCTGTAGGATATAGAACAGTGCCAGGCTAAAACTAGGCTAGAAAGACTTTGCCAGCATATACAATGATAATAATTGGAGAGTCTGTAACAAACTAAAGGTCAGCCTACCGTTGATTACTGTATCTCATCAGAGCCTTTCCTACTGCCATACTGAAGACATTATTCTGGTCTTCTCTGGACAGATCTCAGTGACTAAACTCCAAATCTCTCATTTATAGAACACCCACTGAAAAAAGTCCCCAAGGAAGGGTATTATTCACAGTGCCTCCTTTAAAATCACCAGTAACCTGGGACAGAAGGTCATACTATTTTCCCTATTTACAGTTACAGAAAGTAAGAGTTAGAGAAGTCAGGCAAGTTGCTCAAGGTCACATCGCTTATAATTGACATACCCAGGACAAAACTACAGGTATTAGGATCCTTGAGCTTGAGATTTTCACTATATTTTCCACATTCCCAAGTGTTAATCCTGATAGCTGAACAGGATCGGGCAGGAGATTGGTAGCAACAAACTGAGAACTGAACAGCTTCCCAAGGTCCTCCCTGAGGCAGACAGGGTCCTCCCTTCCCAGAAACAGGATTTGGGGTAGGGAAGGGAACGGACCTAGTTAAACACTTTTTTTTTCCCCACTTTTTTTTTTTATCAATAAAGAATATTATCATACAAATTATGTTTCCTTGCTCTGTTATCCCAGCTCTGTTACTTAAAACAGAACTGACATCCTGAGCTATTCAACAGTATAGAATCACAAAATTAAAGAAAGGAATGCTTTAAATTTTTCTACTTTGCTGAAATTATTTTCACCAAGTTCTATAAAATATTAATTTGCTTTTATATTTTACTATTTTTGTAAGGCTTGTTTTTAAATCAAGTAATTGAGGACTAGCATTTGCTAATTCACAGTTTCCTTTCCATTTTAGATTTATTTTACATTTTGCAATATTTTTCCATAACATTTAAGTTTTTGATGTTCAGACACTATTCTTTTTTATTTTTTTTTTGTTTTTTTATTTCTTTTTTTAATTTCTTATTTTATTGAGAAATTTATTATTGAACAAACATACACGATTTTAACAAAATAATATAAAATGTGTATAGATTCTGGGTCAGACACTATTCTTCAATGAAGCAAAAGCTTCTTTTCATGGTCCCTGATCATTTTTTTTTTTTTTTTTTTTTTGAGACAGGGACAGTGAGAGAGAAAGAGAGAGAGACAGAGAGGATCCGTTTTATTTAGTTTTTTACTTGGCTTTCATTGCTCTCATACTTCATTGTGTACAGGGTTCTGGGGATTAAACCCAGGTCCACATGCATGGCAGGCAAGTGCTATAACCACTGAGCCACCACTGCAGCCCCCTGATCAATTTTGAACTGTGACCCTGTTAACTGCTTTCTGGGCAGCCTAGCTAAAGACTTGTCACCCTTCACTAGAGTCAGCCACATGACACATAAATGCATTTGAAATTCTGCAAGGAGATTCTGGGAAAGACTGTGTTTTCCTCAAAACTAGGGACATGTTTAATTGGAATCTTTCTTCCTTTGTTTCTTTCTCAGCTGTGGACAAAAGGCCCAATAGAATTGCAGCTACCATCTTGAAACCATCCGAAAAAGTCAGAAAAGAAAATAATAAAGCCTACAGATCTTGGGAATGAATTTTGTAGCTGAATTCCCACCAGATCTCCTACCGCCAGACAACTTCTTACAAAGGGACACTAAGTCCTCACTTGTCCTTGGTGTTGGTGGCCGGGTGTTCTGTTACTTGCAGATGACATGCTGCTTGCTGATGCAGGCTCAACTCTTCCAGGGCTCTGGGTTTTTTCTATCTGGTCCACTTGTAGCCCAAACACTCAACAATTAATGAAAGATTTAAACATTGAGTGCATTCTGTAATCCATGTTCATCTTGGTATTCTGAGGCCAGCTGCTTCAAAACTCCACCTAGAAAGTAATGTTTTTCCTTCTACTGTGTCCTCTTTCTCTCTCTTTAAAAAAATGTGTGCATATATTTTCTCCATCAAATTTTACATTCTTTCCAAGTTAGGGAAGCGCTCTGCATATTACAGGAAATGATAAGTACTTGTGAAATAAGATACAACATATCAAAGGGTAATTTTATAGTTTGGATCTTAAATGTATTCCCAAGGTCAGTCCCCAGCATGTGGCACTATTGAGAGACATGGAACCTTTAGGAAGTGGAGCCTAGTGGAAATTACATCATTGAGGGTGTGTCCTTGAAAAAGATACTGAGACCCTGGCCCCTTCCTCCTTTTCTCTCTCTCTCTCTCTCTCTCTGTTCCCAGTTGACATAAAGTGAGCATCTTTGCTATACCACATGTTCCCCACCATGATTTTCTGCTTCACCACATGACCAAAAGCCATGGGGCCAACTAACCATAGACTGAAATCTTCAAAGCTATGGGTCAAAATAAACCTTTCCTCTTTTTAAGTTGATTGGCTCAGATGTCTTGTCATAGGAATGGGAAAGAGTTGACCTGAACACTGAGAGACATTTTGCTGAATTTTACCATATATCTAATTGTAAACACTTGTTTTCAAGCTGAGAGTTTATTTTTCAACTGAATAAAAGTTCACATGATAATACTAGTCCATACTATCATGTTGCAAACTAATATCAAAAATCAAATAATGATTCCCAGTCTTTCACTATCTTCTCTTTGTTCTCATATAGCTAATTCAATCAAAGAATATGTTATAATTTGGTCTTGTGTAAATTCTAATCAGGGTAGAGGATTATATTCAGCCTCAGTGAAAAGGAACATTCTTTAACAGTTAGTGAAACTTTCTTACTGAAACCATCCATCTATAGTTGTCTTGTGGTATCCATAGAGGGATAAAATCACCTGAAAGTTAAAGAAATCATTCATTGAGATATGATGTGTTACAACTTAAAGTCAGGCTTCGAAAAGTATGGATTTCACACCAGCAGTGACAGCAACATCTAGGACTATTTTAGGAATGAAAATTGTTACATTCCAGAAATCTGCATTTTAACAAGTTCTTTAGGTGGTTGACCAGTGCTAATATTTGTGAGCCACCTAACTTGCTGTGGCAAAGTAAAAGTACTTTTTCCAACGTGTTCTTAAACAGATTACCAGTGACAGAAGGAAATACCTGAAGTTTTCATAGAAAATATCTGGAAGAAGAAAGAAGAGAAGTAAGTAGGGAGAGAAAGAAAGAGCATGATTAACTCATGAGGGTCATTTTTAAAAATTAATCTCCCCCACTGATTTTTTTTTTTTAAGAGAGGGACAGCAAGAGAGAGAAAGAGAAAGAGAGAATCAATTTTATTTAGTTTTTCATGTGGCTTTCATTGCTCCAACACTTTGTTGTGTACGTGATGCTGGAGTTCAAACTTGGGTCTTTGCATGTGCCAGGCAAGCGCCATAACTGCTGAGCCACTGATCCAGCCTCTGCCCCACTGATCTTAACAAGTATTTCCATAAAATCTATAAAATATACGACAAATTTTCAACGGATGGTTTTAAGAAATGTGTGTGATTCAATTTTCTTGTGTATAGAAACTGGTAAAGGGCCGAGTTCTGGGTAAAAGTTGATTTGGGGGAAAAGAGAAACTCTATGGATTAATATAATATATCTGGACTCTCTCTAAAGAAGTTCTCCTAAGGACATTAGACATAGAATCTAAGTCTGTAGTAAACACTAGTGTCCTCCAGTCTTCCATCCTGACATCCCCACAGAAGCACACCATTGACCTTACACACCTAAACACACAGATCTCTCTGGACTCTCGGAAATCCCCTCAGCACTTCAGCCCTTCCTTAATTTGGGCACTTTTATCAATTTCTCTACTTGTTCTCAGTCCTTGGTGTTACATCCTGATATTGTTTTCTCTCCCTGATCACTGATTAGGTTAAACGTACTTCCGGGCAATGGATTTCCTGTTATCTTTAAGGAATCTTTGCAAGAAAACATCCGTTTCAAGCAGCTGCTGAGATCTTCCTTCAAAAGTTTTGTCACTTTTTTTGGATGTTAACCTTCCACCTACATAAAAATTTCACTCTTGTATGTATTTGTGATTCTCTCCATCTAACTTGGGAGCTCCTTTATTTCAGGGACCTGGTGTTATTCAGCTTTTTGTCCTTGATGACTAATAACTGAGCCTGACACTTAGTAAATATCCAGGAAATGTCTGATGGGCAAATTAATGGCATAATCGATAGATGTTAAGCTTTTCAAGGCCTCAGCTTCCCCACTGTTCCCGTACTAAACATCTTCTCTTTACTCCCAGGATCCATTCTGTCCTGCTCCACTCCCACACTCTGACTTCTTGGATTTGGCCAGTGAGGAACCATGATGGAGACTGGAGGAGAGGTGAGTGAAGTTAGAGTATATATATATTCTCCTGCTGTCTCCCTCCCTGTTTTAGTCAGCTTTTTCACTGCTATGACCAAAAACCCTGACAAGAACAGTTTTAGAAGTGGAAACGTTTATGTGGGGGCTCATGGTTTCCAAGGTCTCAGTCGACAGATGACCAACGCCATTGCTCTGGGCCCAAGGTGAGGTACAGAGGAAAGCAGCTCAGGATGTGGCAACAAGAAAGCAAAGAGAGCTCTGCTCACCATGTGGAAAATATGTACCCCAAAGACTTGCCCCCAGTGACCTACCTCCTCCAACCACAACTTGCCAGCTGCAGTTGCCACCTAGTTAATCTGTTCAACTGAATTAGGCTCTCAAACCTAATCATTTCACCTCTAAACTTTCTGGCATTGTCTCACACATGACCTTTGGGGGAACACTTCATATCTGAACCATTGCACTCCTGTGCAGTCAGATTGAGTTGATTGTGTTCCTTGACCCAAGCTCAAGACTCCTCTCGTGGTGGTCTTTTCCATCCACCTCCTCTTCCCTTTTCTAATAACCTCCTCTTGCCCTTACTTCTTGGGAGAAATGACAGCAATACCTCTACTGCCACTAATTGAATTGATGGCACTGTGTGGATCCTCTCCACCTTGCCCACATGCACTTGAATGGACCCATTATTTAATCATCCTGGAATTATCCTATTCTGAAAGCACATCTTTTTAAGATTGGAGCAATGACTCTTATAGCTACCAGACACAGAAATATTGGAAAACTTTCCATGCCCTTACGTGTGCACCAACAACTGAATTGTTCACAATACATGCTATTTTTACATAAATATATTTTTGTATTCAGAAAGTATAATATTTTACATTTAGGGAGTTCTAAGACTTTCTATCTCTCCCATCTCCTGGGGAGACAGTGCAGGAGGGCTCTGAGCCAATCTGTGTCTGTCTGTAAAATGCCCTAGTAGAGCCAAGATTCCTGCACATAACTTCACACAAGCAAAGAATTTCAGAGAGTTGCAAATATACATATAAAAACACATTCTGTTTGGTTTTCACGAGCATCGTACGGTTTTCCTGTGGGTATAATATCCTTGATTTATTACTTCTGTGTTGGGATGTTTACATTTTAGACTGCTCTTTTCAGCAATAAAACCACTTTGGGAACTTTAAAAATATACTTTGAAATCTTTATTTATTTCTGAGAAAGCTCTTCCAATGGTTCTGACTAGAAGCATGAAGAAGCCCCAATATATTTTATGGTGGTATGGGGTTAGCATGGGACATTTTTACCTGTTTATTTTTTTAATATCCCTTTGTAGATGTAGTACTACAGTCTGGGATTATAGATGATGCACATTCTTGTCTTTGGGTGATGAAAATAGCCCTGGGAGTCCAGGACCTCAAGAGTAGAGGTGCTAGCACTCTGTTGCTCGGAGTAGATCATTCATTTCTCTGTCCCTTGCTGTTCTCTCTTATAAAAATGAAAGCCTTAAAGTAAATCATCTCTATAGTCTTTTTCAAATCTGGATTTTTAAATCCTGGTGTCATTACCAAAAAAGATAAAAAGGAGGGAAAGAGAGGAGAGGAAATAGAAGGGGAGAGGAGAGGAGTACATTTATTTTTAAAAAATCAGCCTTCATGGCTACATACTTAGTGAATGTAACAAATGATTTGAAGTCCTATACGCATATTCAACTACAGTTCTCAGCAAATTCTCTAAATTCTTTCTCCCATAACTTCTGCTTCATTCTCTGCTATTGAAACAACCTCATCTCCACTTCCAGTACTCCCTCCTCATCCTCTCATTCTATAGAATGACAACTGCACAGACCACCTACTATGTGCCATGCCTTGTCCATGCTACCAAGGTACGTTCTTTACAATTTTATGACCAAATATTTCACCCTGCCATACCATACTACTTCCCCTCTTTTGTTATTTATTTTTTTATTTTAAAGAGAGAGGGACAGTGAGAGAGAGAGAGAGAGAATCAATTTTATTTAGTTTTTCATGTGGCTTTCATTGCTCCTAGACTTCATTGTGTACGTGGTGCTGGGGTTTGAACTCGCATCCTCACACATGCCAGGCAAGCACCATAACCACTGAGCCACTGCTCCAGCTCCCTTTTTTGTTATATAAACCTCCAGAAGACTCTCCTGGATCTGTTCAGTCCAGTTCTCTGCAGCTTTATACTTCCTATTTTGAACTTATATGCTAAATATGTATCCAAAGCCAATTTTTACTGCTATTTGTTTTTGCTGTTGCTACTGCTTGTCACATAAAACTTCCCTGAGCTGAAAGACCAATCAACTTCTGAGCTTCTTCAATGACAGCATGACCTCACCAGCATCTCTCTCCCTGGTCCTTTAACATTTGCTGAGGATCTATGCATGCTAGTATTCTGTATGCCACTCACAAATGCTGCATGACCTTTCAAATATGGGTACTAAACCTTGTCTATTTCATCACCATTCATTACTCACATGGATAAATATGTGCTTATGCATCGGAATAAACCCTACAGTGATTAAGGTACCACATCTACTCACTGAAGTATGACACCAGCTGTCCCGGGTCACTCCACTTGCTCCTTGAAAGCATTCCAGACTTCTTAAATCTTGCTTGAGGGCTGGGAGTAAAACTTAGGAGTAGAACATTTGTCTAGCATGCACAAGGCCCAGGGTTTTATTCCTACAACTGCATTAACAAAAACAACAACAACAAAAAAAAAAAAACATGAAATTAAGTTGAAGTCTTCTTGCCAGGCACGGTGGCACATGCTTATAATCCCAGCAACTTGGGAGTCTGAGGCAGGAGAAACACAAATTCAAAGCCAGCCTCAGCAACTTAGCAAGGTCCTGAGAAACTTAGTAAGATCTTGACTGAAAATCAAATATAACAAAAAGGGATAGGGATATGGATCAGTGTTTAGGCACCCCTGGGTTCAATCCCTGGTACCAAAATAAAGTCCTCTTTGCATAGGTCCAGGTACTCACTAGTGGACACTGAAGTACTGCTCAGACTATTAAATAAGTAAGAAACAATATGACTTAGAATACTACAGAGAATAAACAAATAAAATTTTAACTTAGATTTCTCTTTTTCACAAGACTTTGAAAAGAGTTTTCCTCTGATTGTGAGCCAGTATGTGCTTCAAAGCTAGTCTTTCCCCAGCATGCCAGAGACTCCCGCCTGTGCTTAGTGAGACTTAGGGGACAATAAGCCCTTCAAGTTCTTTGTCTTTTATACACTCACAAGAATTCTGATGATGGAAATCTATCAATTTATTTATTTATTTATTTTTAAAGAGAGAGGGACAGTGAGAGAGACAGAGAGAGAATCAACTATCAACTTTATTGAGTTTTTCACATGGCCTTCATTGCTCCACACTTAGTTGTGTACGTGGTGCTGGGGTTTGAACCCGGGTCCTCTGCTTGCCAGGCAAGCGCCGAAACCGCTGAGCCACTGCTCCAGCCCCGAAATGTATCAATTTAGCAAGAACATGAGAGTACTGGTACATAATAAGGAATTGTGGAAAATATGATGTCAATAATTTAAGAAGAAAATAGGACATTAAACCATCTTTCCCCTGGGGTCAACATATCATTTCTCAAACTCACTATGTGGAAAGCCACCTTCAAAATAAGCTATTAAGCTCCAGCAAACTCCTATTGAATTTACATCCCCAAAAAACATGTACAATATTGCAGAATGGTGTCAAGAGACTGCCTAACTGTGTTATTGTTGACTCACCTGAAATTTTCTGGCCGTTTTACAAGACTTGAAACTTTCAGATTGGATTTATGCATGCTTATTACATACTAGTCAGAAAAACCAAAGTGGAAGGGATAAAGAATAAATATGTAAACTTTTGGAGAGGTCTCACTCTCGCAGAGATGGTTTAACAGTTTCGTGTGAAATAATACTATGCTATTAGAGGTACTTTGGGAGGAACTGCTTCCCCTGCACAGCCTTGGGCTCCCTACAAGGCTGCTTTTGGAATCCAGCAAAACTGAGCCTCTGTGATCACCCTTCAGCAAACCCACGTTCAACAAGTTTTAAGAAGGGACAATAGGTAATTGTCTTATTTAAAACAAAAACAAAAATAAAACACATCTCTGTTGATAGGTCTCTGTCTTAATTTTGTTCAAGTCAAATAACTTTGAACACTTATCAAGCAATTTATCTTTTCTATTTTTTTTATTTCCTGTCAGAGTCTTTATCAGAGGAAATTAAGTATGCATCCTTGCAAACTTACATCCTAAGTAAACAAAGTGTTAGGAACACTGTCAAATATCAAGCAGAACAATTTTTCTTATATTAGAAATGTGTGTATTTTCCCCCATTAAAGTGGCTGTAACCTGGTGAGTAACGATAGCAACCATTTATTGAACATATATCACCCCTCACTATGGGCCAGTTACTGATTTATGCAGGTGATGTATGAATCGTCTCAACAACCTTAAAAGGAGATTCTGAGAAGTAAAAGGCAATACAACAAAAATTCCTTCTCTCCCTTCTCCAAAAGTTTTATTTACTATCTTCTCACAAGGCAAGCATTGATGGGGAGCTTGAGAGTCACAGTGTATCAAACAGTGAAGAGAAGAGCAACGAACCCAACTTCAGGTGGCAAAAGTGTCACACACGCTGGGCACCTTGCTTCTCATCTTGTGACCCAGTTTGATTGTGCGTACAGATGGTCCCCAACTTACAACAGTTGAAAAGATGTTTCAACTTCATGAAGACGTGAAAGTCATGCATGTTCCATGGAAATGGTACTTAGTTTTTGAATTTTGATATTTTCCCCAGCTATCAGGGTGCACTAGGATACTCTGTGGGGCCACTGGGCACCAGCCCCAGGACAGGACATGACCATGAGGGAAACAATGGCACCCTACAGTGGACAATGCTGCCAAGTAGGATGCTTAGGTATATTAAATGCATTTTGCCTCATTGTATTACCAACTTATCTGTATGTAAACCAGGAGTCTTCTTCTATATAGGCATATATATATATATACATATATATATATATACACACATATACACACACATACACACACACATACATATATATGTCAAGTTATATTTGACAAATATGTTATGTATGCATATGTGAGTAAGTGTACAGAAAAATATTTCACAAAAGAGCATTAAATAGGCATATATAGGGAAGATACAAAATGCTTTCAAAGGGGAAATTCCATTTGTTGAAGCTACTCCACCAAGGACATTTCCATTCGGCCAGTAATTGAAGGGTGAATATTTTGATCCCATTTTAGAAATGTGGAGGCTGAGGACAAAGTGAAGGGCCTGACACAAAGTCCCCTGGCTAGTGAGACTATCATCTAATAAAACTCCCCTTACAGATTGTCAACTTTCTTGTCTTAACAACTTCACCATTTCCGGCTGATTTCCAACAGCTGTTCTCGTTATTGTTCTCAATGTTGCTTTCATTTCCTGCTCCCCATTTATACCAAGATGGTTCCAGAAATCTGCCCTCTAGCCAAGACCAGTTTGTCTTTAATTCTCACCAAATGGTATAGTGCAGGGTTGACCCCATGGCAGTGGTTCTCAAGCTGCTGACTTCGAAGTCATCTGGAGACCTTAAGAACACTACTCTCACTGTATTCCCATCTCAGACAATCTGATTTCATTGGTACGGGCTGTGACCTGGGAGTCCAGGGTTTTAGGGCTCCCTAGGTAATTCCAATGTCAGCAAAGTTTTAGAGTCAGTATTTGTGAGTTGTTTGGTCTTCTCTTGGGCTGAATCTCCCAAGAATTCAGTTCCTACCATGAGACTATATTGCTTACTATCCGTGCTTCTTCCAGCCATCTGAGGCCTCCAGAACCTTCCCTCATTCCTTAGCAGTGGTCATGTCAGAACAATTAGCTGCCAGAATTCCTGGAGATTTCCGCATCCACACACAAAATCCTTCCAATATCTTGTCCTGTGAACTGTGGTTGTCCTTTCCTCTGCCTAAGTCACCCCCGTATGGTTTTTTTAATAGCTGCATCCTTCCCCAGCCTTAAGTTCAAACTCACCTCTTTCTAGTCACCATACCCTATCTTTCTAGATCATTTGCTCTCGTATTCCACTCTAATAATTATTCAACTTTGATTCTCCAATTAGTCTATCGCCTCTCCAGCGGTTCCTTACCCCACTCATATTCTCACGTCCTTATCCAGCTTAGATCCTTGAATACATCAGAACATTCACACCCTCAACTGCCTTGACTATTTCCCTGTTCATAGTAACCCTCTGGGAAACTCCAAGCCTAGCTATGTACTATTCTCTAAGCAGTTCTTACCTGCACCAAAGGAGGAGAACAGAACTGGGGGAAATGCACTCAGCCACGCTCACTGTGCTCACAGGTGGGATCTTTAACCTCAAGTGCCTCTAGGGCGTCCTGAGCACTGCTAGGCAGTTCTAGTCCTTTCCCTAATCCATTCACTTACCCACTTTCCTAGCTCCTCACATTGATTTGAGAAACTCGACTCTCATTCTGCTGAAAATATGAATAAATTCACATAGGTCTACCACAAAACCTATCACACCATCTTTTATGGGTGTCTGTGTACTTGATCTTACCTCATGGTCTGTGGAAGAGTCCTCATGCACTTATCTAAGTAAGTCACACTTCCAATCGCACACTGTATTCTTCCCTTCTCACTTAACATAATCTCTCTCTCTCTCTCTCTCATCATTTGCAGTACCACGCCTAGACCCATCTGTCTCTCAAGCTACTGACTCATTTCCCTGGTTGTCTTTACTGAAAAATACTTCTCCCAGCAGTTGTGTACCCACATTCTCTGCATTTGCTCTGCAGTTATGTTACTTTCCTCAGCAACTTTTTATTTCTTTCCTTTTGAACGCACTCTAATTGCTCTATTGTTCCTACCCTGAAACAACTCTTTTTCAGGGTTCCAAATGACCAAATCCAAGCCTGAGGCCCATCTTACTGGACCTCAGCAACATTTAGGACAATCGCTCCTCCCACCCTCAATCAACTTCTTCGTTTGGCTTCTGGACACCACATTCTCTCAGTTCCTTTCCCACTTTTCCAGTTGCATCTTGCCTTTATTGTTTCTTTCTTGTGATCATAAACATGAAAGTTTAGGATTCTTTTTTTCCCCCTCCTTCTACGCTTATTCTCGTGTCATCTCAGTATGTGGCTATAACATCTGCTCCAAAATCATTCCCCAATTTTCTTTTCAGCCCTGGCCACTTCCCAGAACTAATCTCAAATATCTGGGTGCCTGTACAATGTGATCACTAGGATACTAACAGCCAACTCACATTTTGTATGTGCAAAAATAAACTCTTGCTGGCTAGGGTGTTCAGCCTGGGGCCCACCTTGCTTACCCTGAACTCAGAAGGCAAAGGATAGAAAAAGCGACGTTTGCTTACAACCAGAGGTGAAAATGAGGCAAAAACCTGGGTGAAGCATCTTGAAACTGATGAGAAGACTCTGAAGGAAAGTGAATAAATCATCCAGAAGAAGCTCTGAGAATTGCTTCCTGTAACTTCGCCTACTGAAAGATGTGTGGGTTTTGGTAAATCTCTGTTCTTGACTTGTTAAACTGAAAATAAAAGCTCTGGAAACATAAACAAACAAACAAAAAGCCCAAGACTTTTACTTCTTTAATTTGCCCCTATCTATAAATTATACCTTCTTTCTTTTAGTTGCTTGGAAAAAAAAATCTTTAGAATCATCCTTAAACTATTTTCCTCTCTCACAAACCATACCGAGTCCATCAGCAAGTCCCACCGGCTACCCTGTGGACACACATCTTATGTCCACTTATTACCTCCTCTGCCACTGCTGCAGGGCTAAGCGACCCACGGCTGGAGGCTTCTCTTTAAAACCTAAGACCCATTATGCACTCCTCAACTCTGTCCCCTCTGCCTGCAATGACTTCCTGAGTCAGAGTAAAAGCAAAGCTTCTACAGCTACAGAGGTTCTATAAGGCCCTCCTTCTCCACCCTCGGCCATCTCTACAGCACTCCTCATCCTGTCCACCCACTTCAAATGTACTCTGTAGGCTTCCCTGCCTCCTGCTGCTCGTCAGGTATCCCCACTCATTTGCACATCCTGTTCCTTTTGTCTCCCAAATATGCAGCAATTTCTTCCTGACTTTCTTCGGGTCTATTCTGCTGCTGCCCTCTCAGAAAACGTGTTCCTGATCAATTTATATGCAATTCACCCTGCTCCTTTAAAATCACTATTGCCACCAATGCCTTATACCAGAAGTCAGGCAATCTTTCTGTAAAGGCACAGATTGTAAACATTTTAGGTTATGGGGGCCAAAGGTCTCTGCCTTTCATGTGGGTTTTGTGGATGTCGGGGTTCCTGTCCTCTCGCAGTGGAAGAATGAATGAAACCAAGCGTAGTAGACAGGCTTCATTTTATAGAAAGCAAAGCACAGGGAAAAGAGCAGACTGCCCCCAGAGTGGGAGTAGAGGATGGGGCCGAATAGGCAGCTAGGTTTGCCCTTTTCATAGGAAGTTCACCCTTCAGTTGGCCAGCCTCTCCCTTCCACCAAACCTAGAGGGTGAGAAATTCTGGTTGGGTCCAGCCTCAGGCAACAAAAGGAAGAATGTGACCGCTGGCTTAGCAGAAGGGAGTGTTTGCGTTTGAAACCACCTTGCCAGACCCTTCTTTATAGCACTGGGGGGTGTCAAATTGATCTTAAAGGGAAAAAAAAAAAACAAAACAAAACGGTTTTCCCTTGATTGACTCCAGCACTCTAATTTACTGTGACTGCTTAACTTTTTCTATCTCACCTTGACTATTCAACTCTGTCATGTAGTGCAAAATCAGAGTGTTGTATAAAGGAATGAGCATGACTGTGTTCTAATAAAACTGTATTTACACAAACAGGCAGTGGACCAGATGGGTCTGTAAGCCATAGTTTGTTGCCTCCCGCATTACATGGTAGAGTTTCTATCTCATACTCTCTCTAGAGTGTAAGTGCTTGACTGCAAGGAGTTCTCAGTTTAGTAACAGATAATCAACAGACCAAGTTGATAACCAGTTAGAGAGAGTGAGTGCATAGGGAGCCAGGGGCTTTAGCGAGGCTTAGGGAGCAAGGGGGTGCAAGGAGGGAGTGTGAGAGAGCAGGAGGGTTCCAGACAGGGCAGAGCAGGGGCGGCTGAAAGAAAGCGTACAGCAACTTAACCGTGTTGTAGTCTTTAGAGGACTCATTTTTTAAATAGTATTTGAAGTAGCCCTAAATTTTTGTTTACTAAGAACAAAGAACAACGAACCACGTTTCATATCGCCAGATGAATTGACCCTTAGCAAATAAATAGCCAATCAGGAGCTGACGAGCCAATTCCTAACATACCAACCTATATATGGTGGAAGTCCCAGACAAAGGGTACTTTGGCTGATAGCAATATATCATATATGTTAGAAGATCAACCAATCATGTACTTTGCTTTGTTTGAATTTCACTCTTCACCGTGAAACCCTATAAAAGTGTTGCTGTACTAGGGCTGGGGCTCCCTTCCTCTAAATCCGCTGCATCGGAGAGAGCCCAGGCTCGAGCTTGCAATAAAAAGACCCTCATGTGTTTGCATGGGATTCGGCTCCTTCGTAGTCTTTGGGGACTCAAGACTTGGGCATAACATTAGCATTTTTTAACAAACTGGATGTTACATAAATCTATTTCTCTTTTAGTCCCATTTTTGTAATTGTTCCATCTCTTTCTGTAATATTCCACCATGAGTTAATCAGTACCAAATGATAGTTTTCAGTGCTCAAGAGGTATAGAAGCATGTTTGGGTGGAGCATTCAGTAGTTTTTACCATGAAAGTGTATTGATGAATAAAGAAAAATTCAGCTAATAGACTCTGGTGAATTATCTGTATTAAAAAATAAAAATAAAAAATAGGGCTAGTGGTGTGTGTGGCTCAGTGGTAGAGCACTTGCCTAGCCTGTGAGACCCTGGATTCCATCCCCAGCACCAGCACCAGGGGGGAAAAAAACAAACTAATCATTTGAATGTTTTTAAAGCATATCATTATTGTTATTTGGTGCATTTTTTTTTCTGGTACCAGGGATTGAACCCAAGGGCACATAAGCACTGAGCCACTTCTCCAGCCCTTTTTAAAATTTTTATTTTGATGAAGAGTCTCAATACATTGCTTAGGCCTTGCTAAGTTGCTGAGGTTGGCTTTGAACTTGCAATCCTCCTGCCTCAGCCTATCAAGCCACTGGGATTATGGGCATGCACCACCACATCTGATTGAAATGAATTGTCTTAAAAAACAAAATTAAAATCTTATCTAATCTATGTTTGATGATTTAAAATAGAGTAAAATTGGGGCCCGAGTGGTGGCTCAGTGGTTACGGCACTCGCCCGGCATGCACGAGTACACAGGTTCAACACACATACACAACTAAGTGTCAGAGCAAGGAAAGCCATGTGAAAAACTCAATAAAAATTCTCTGTCT
Source organism: Aplodontia rufa (assembly GCA_004027875.1). NCBI lineage: Eukaryota > Metazoa > Chordata > Mammalia > Rodentia > Aplodontiidae > Aplodontia > Aplodontia rufa. Next base: position 19,244 of record PVKS010023242.1, read on the forward strand.
CTCTCTTTCTCTCTCTCTCACTGTCCTTCTTTAAAAAAAAAAATTTAATAAATAAAATAAAATAGAGTAAAATTAGTTGGTTGTGATGACACATGCAGTAATCTAGTCACTCAGGCAGCCAAAGTGGGAGGATCACAAGTTCAAGGCCAGCCTAGGCAACTTGGCCCTTTCTCAAAATTAAAAATAAAAAAGGACTGAAAATGTAGCTCTGTGGAGCACTATAGGGTTCAATCTCCAGGATGTCAAATAAATATAAATAGGAAAAATAAGATACAGTAAAATTAAATATTTATGATAAAGATCCATTTTTCTGAAGGAAGTTGTTTTCTCTTTAAATAAGGAAAATGATAATTTCAAAAACTACAGAAAATGCACTTGAGCTCAGGTTTGCAGATACACATCACGCCTCAGAACCACTTGAATTCTGATCCAGGTGTCTTGGATGAAAGATTACTCCAAATACCATCAGAATCCCACTGCACTGAGAGCCACATCTCCAGAAAGGTCTCACTGATGCAGCATTTTTGGGATGAGGCCAGATTCTTTGCTCCCACTGGTGAATGAAGAGGGCCTGGCTACAGAATTCTGTAGCCAAAGTAGCCTGTTTTCAGTGTTTGCAGCTCTTCTCAGTTAGAACTGAGAAGTTGGGCTTGTTGCAGGTCCCTCAGGTCTCTGCAGCCCAAAAGTGTTAGCAGCTACCCAGCTAAGAGCTGGGATTTCCCTTGGCACTTTGCAGCTCTTGGTGTGGAAGTACACCCTGGGAATTCGGCGGCGATCTTCTGGGTCCTTGTCTCAAAAATTTGAAGAATAAAATCCACGGACAATGACGGAAGGGGGAGTAAAAGGAGTAGGATTTATTTAGGAAGAAGAACAGAGACTCCTCAAGGCAGAGGGGCACCTGGAAGCAGGTAGTATGTTAGGCGGAGGGGTTTATTTTGATTTTGGGTATGACCATAATTAACATTCATGCAAAGCAGGTATTGAGAAATGCATCAACTTCATTGGTTAAAATCTATGTAAAACAGGCATTGAAACTGGTCAGGAACACCATTGGTTAAAATCTATGTAAAACAAAAAGTGGCAAATACTTCCTAGTTCCCACCTGTGACCACCCCCATCTCTTAGTTGGGAGGAAGGTGAACCTCATGGTCTTTTTGCATTTGAAGGCCCTGAGCACGCCCTGTCAATCACTCTCTGCCTCTACCAGCTAGCTCTTGGATGGGGGCCCTCTGTCCTGACTACCTAGCCATTTCACTGTCTCTCCTAATCTGTCTCATCACTATATTGTTTAGGCTTCTCTAATGTTGTCAACTCAAAAACTGGTGAAAATGTGTCGCCCCAGCAATGCATCTTCCCAGCATTTGTCGTCACCCTTTGATTGCTTCTCCGATGTGTTCCAGCTAAAGCGTCAGTGTCTATGATGTACCCATTTCACTTGTTGTTGTTTTTTCCGTTTTAGTTTACCCTGAAATTAAAGCAAAATATTTTCTTCCTAAAGTTATTTGGTCACATCTTTCAGGTGTCCCTAAATAATATCCTAAACCTATCAACCTGGTGCTCTTGAAATAAGTGGTTAGGGGCAGATGTAAAGGTTTCTTCTTTCCTTAGATGTCACAGAAAATGCAGGATTTTCATAGGCCATCAATCTTCCAAAAAACAAAATGCTTCTGCACTCTATATCTGATGGATTTGAAAAATTACCAGAAGCCACTCAGCCAGGCAGCAAACCCCCTACTAACTGTTTCGAAATCTACAGACTGGGGCCGTCATTGGAATCTATTGCCTCTGGCCCTTATCAGATGATCCCCACCCAACAGAAGAACCAGTTTAACCAGAAAACTGGCACCTTGGCCCCTCCCTGCCTATTCCCTCTATATCTATCCCAGTCTGTAAGTGGTAGATGAGTCCCAGGCTCCACTGGTCCCCCCTCCGCAGGTTTCTCCTGATAAGCCTGTGTTACTGTTGAGCCGCCCTCCTCTCTCATTATTTCCTTCATTTCATTTCTTTCCTTATTTAATGGTGCTGAAACCCAGGACAGGAAGATGGAGCTCTAAGTCTCCCTCCTGTTCTCTTCCTTTCAAGTCTGCCTTCCGCTTTACTTCCCCTTCATTCAAGATGTGGGATCCAGAGCACCCTCCAAGTTCTCTACAGCTAAATGGCAGCTGGAACACACCCAAAATCAACCCACTCTGGGGTGAGATTTTTGCAGGCTTTTTGCTAAGCCAATGGAGCAAGAGCTTTTCTGAGTTCTTTATTGGTGTCCTCTGGAAAGCTCATTCTTGTCTCTCCCCTCTTTCTGTCTGTCTAGACCTCCAGATCACAGACTTACTGTCCATTTTGTTCCCACATGCAACACCAGTCATCCTGATCATATCACTGGAGAGGTAAGAAAGACTCCAGGTCTCTTGCAGAGGCGTGCTGCTAGAGTCTGTCATTTCTGGACCCCAGGGTTCCTCACCTTGGGATCTGAACTCCTCCCAGGTGATCCCGATCTGCCTCCAGGTGGCAAGGAGTAAATGAAGGATGCCTTGTTTTCTCTTGTCACCTGTCACACCTCTCCACTGCTCAGTGGCCCAAATTCAAAATTCAGGACCTTTGATCCAAAAATACTAACAACTTTCTACAACAAAATGACAAATGGTCTGAATCAGGACCAGTATTTAAGGTTCCCAACAGTGGTAGCTCCTCTGGGCCTTCTCTTGACCTCGACCAGGAGCCTCTCTCTCTTTCCCTCCCACTTTCCCCCTCCACCATCTCTCCATCTAGCAGCTCCAGTAAGGACCATTCACAATGCTGGACATGGCATCCACCACCAGCCGTAATCTACTGGGTGAGTGACTCCCTCTGACTCTTCTGGATTCCTGGCTTTCTCTTCACCAGAGTCCTTAGGGGCCCTCCTAATCCATCTTGTCCAGCACAGGCTGGATTTCATCAAAGTTTCCATGAGACACCCCCTTGGGGCACCTTCCCAAAAATATCCATACCGTAGGTCTCCAAGACACAGTCAAACTTGAAAGACTGAGGTTCATCTATAATATTTCTTGACCCCAATATAAGCTGGACAGTAACAGTCACTGGCCTGAAAATGGCACATTCAACTCCCAAATTCTTGGAGATCTTATACTCTCCACCACAATGGCAAATGATCTGAGGTTCCCTACGTCCAGGCTTCCACCCTAGATCTGGTCCCTCTACTCCAGACCTTCTCTCTGCCCAAGCTGCTCAACTTTTCACATTCTTCTCTTCAAAGAAAAACCCCTCAAGGGATTCCATTTCTCAGGACCCCTCCTTCTTTGGTAATCTGCTTCCTTTCCATTACTATAAATACTGTTACTTTGCTGTATCTGATCCTATATCCATGGATTTCATTCCTCAGATTTACAAAACAGAACCCACCCAGCCAAGTTGTGTTACATTTACAGAGATTCACCTGGGATCTTCAGAAGGGTGAATAAAATGGAAAATGCTCTGTCATTTTTTCTTCCAGGAGTTCTCTTCTCCATTTTGTACACTGTCTCTCTCTATCAAAAATATTGGGACCATGTCAGCCACGTGGCTGCCAGACTCAAGACTCAAGGGAAAGGCTTTGCTGGAGTGAGACTTATAACAGGTTGAGATAACTGAGTGTGATCTAAGGACTCCTAAGTCAGATTCCTACCCATCCATCTACCAGTGAGTGAATCGCCCTTTTCTCTTTCTCTTTCTCTGTCTTGTAGCAACATCCTCCAGTGTTAGGGCACAGACAGATGTGAATGGTGGGAACACTAGAATAAGAAATAATTCCATCAAATGAGCCCACTGTGCTGATCCCACATGCTTTCTTTTCCAAAAGACAATTTACCTGCAAGCAGGGTAATCTTATTGAACAAATTATCACATTCCTCAACAAACTACCTGTTATCTGCAGAGGAAATGCAGGCCCAAAATAATTTTAATAGGAAGAACCCAGGTTACCCTGAAGGAGAAGACTTTTGAGATCAGATCCTGAAACTCGGAGATAAGGATAACTCCTGCTAACCAGAATCCAATTAGAACCAGTCAGCATGGATCAAAGTGACCTAGAGTTGCCATTGGCAGTAAGGACTGTAAAGTCTGATGTCATCTTGCTGTCAGTCAAAAGTTGAAGTGGAACTGGTCAGGACTCTCTGTAATAGCCCTGCCTCACCCAGTACTCAGCCTCTCACCTTATGGTTCCAAAGCAGTCTACAATTAAGCTTATTTAAAGCTTATTTAAGTTCAAAAGATAGGTTTTTGTTGTAAACATTACTGTAATCTCAACATAAACAGGATACGTAAAAATTATATTTCTTGGATCACAGCTACTACGCAAAAAAAATTGACTCTTGTCAATTACATTTTGTATTTTCTTTGTAAAACTTTAAAACTGTTGACTATTAGTATTTTGCAGAAGTACTACTTCTAACAGAAAAACCTGAGTTAAGACACACCATCACCTAAATGACAAATAAGAAATAATACTAACTTCAAGCACTGTTACTGACCCAAATTAAACAAAAGGGGTAACTAAAACTGTACACATTAAAATTAAAGCCCAGCACTCCCAACTTTAAGACTGGTGAAACTGGTCTGCTAGATGTTTAATATCAAAATCAGGATACCAAAGTTAAGGAAGTTAAAAGGTTCAGGAAAAAATCAGTATTTTGGCCCTTGCCCTGTTTGGTTAGCCAAAACTCAAGGGACTACAGGATTTCTCTAAGCCAACCAGTGTACAGTTTGCAAAGTAGATGGTCATTGGAAAGGGAAATGTCCCTGATGCTTCCAAGGAAAGCCACTTATGGTCAGCAAGACCCTGACCCATCCTGGCAGATGGCACCACTGGTAGAGGAAGGCTGAAGGAGGCAAGTGGCTCTCACACATCCCTAACAGTGGCCTCCTGAGGAATCTCAGCTGACGTAAGAATAGATAGGCAAAAAAGTCAATTTTAACCAAGTTGGTTAAACACCTGGCAGGAGAGTTATAACCAAAGTATGGCCATACATGGGCATTTAAAAACACTGATTCTTTTAATGTAACTCAAGATGTACACTTGTGTCATTTCTCCCACAGGTAAATAAAACTGGGTGATTTTAAAGAAAGGGTTACAGAAGACACTACCAGAGTCACAAGTTTTTTCTAAGTCAGTTTGAGACCAAATTTCCCTAACCTCCTATATGGATAAACTCAATCTGTTTTTCACTGGCATGATTGTTTAGTTCTAATATTTGAGCTACCGTATAGAATTCAGATGGCATTCCCCAACTCAAGGGGACACCTGTGGCACTACAAAAATAAATGTTTCTAGCAACACTGCTAATGCTTCTAGGGCTGTGAATGGCCTCCACTCATAAGTAAATGACATGTCATATCATGCCCTAAACTCTAATAAATTACTGTCTTCATGATCTTCAAATGTTAGCTGATAACACAGATTGTTTTGTACAAATTGCTTGCAGAAAATAATGTTTCGTTGCATTGTTCATCGTTCTAGCATGATCCCCCCCCCATGTACACCATGTCCAGTCACCTGCCAAGTCCCGCCATCATGGACCTCTGTACCGCCCTGATGCATGAGATGCCTAGAGTCCATTAAGCACCAGGTGGTCATGGAAATATGACCCTCCATGCGGCTGCCTCCCACCTTCTACTGAGGCCCCCCAGATAGACCCTCTGAAGAGTTTCCTGACTGTCATAGCCCACGCCCCACTGTCGTCAGCACAAAGAAGCCAGAATGGTCATCACGCTTTTCCCCCAAAGGCAGTCAAGGACCTCTTCAGAGGGGAAGTTGAGGCAAGAGATAGATTATTTGTAGGCAGGTAGAAAATGGGGACCTCGGAGAATGGGATTCCACCACCCCAGGCTAAAACTTTTTTGTTTTTGGCTGCCTGAATGGAAGGCCCCCTCATGCGTAGGTGACCAAATCTCTTCTTGGAAGGAACATCCTAACCAAATTCAATGCCTTCATTTGTTTTAATATCCAACCTAGCTCCCCACACTGCTTTATCCTCTCATGCCATTTCCCTGCCCCCTAACACCCCTGTCAGCTCTCCTCCCTGAAGTGTTAGTCACAGTGTGGGATATCTCCAAGCCCACTGTGACCACCCACCACACTCCCATTAAAATTTCTCTACAATAGCTGGGGGGGGGGCTCTAGAGGGTAAATCTAATTTTCAGAATATAAATATATTATATTGCTTTGTTGGAAGCATGTTTGGTTGCTCAACAAATAAATTTCTTTAAAAAACTAAATAAAAATAAAAACATAAAAATAAAAATTCCCTGCAAGACTTTGCTTCCAGCTAAAGCAAGTTATCTCCTAGGGATTCTTCTTCTTAGTCAGAATTAATATTTATGTCTGTTTTCCCACTAGCTGGATAAAAATTTGATATCATAGACCCAACTCATTACATCCCTTTAGAATCTGGAATGATGGATTTGGAAAATTACCAGAAGCCACTCAGCCAGGCAGCAAACCCCTTATTAACTGTTTCAAAGACTTGAGCCCTCAGTGGAATCTATTGCCTCTGGCCCTTATCAGATGATCCCAACCCTACTGAAGAACCCAGTTTAACTGAAAACTCGCACCTTGGCCCCTCCCTGCCTATTCCCTCTATATCTATCCCAGTCTGTAAGTGGTAGATGAGTCCCAGGCTCCACTGGTCCCCCCTCCGCAGGTTTCTCCTGATAAGCCTGTGTTACTGTTGAGCCGCCCTCCTCTCTCATTATTTCCTTCATTTCATTTCTTTCCTTACATAATGGTGCTGAAACTCAGGATGGAAACTCGGAGCTCTAAGGCTCCCTCCTGTTCTCTTCCTTTCAATTCTGCCTTCCTCTTTACTTTCCCTTCATTCAGGATGTGCGATCCAGAGTACCCTCCAAGTTCTCTACATTCATTTCGTCTCTTTCCTTACAATACTTCCCTAGTATTTGCAACTACCATCATTCAGATATTTCTCATTTGTTACTAGATCATTAGTCTACCAACATATATCAAAAATTAAGAAGATCACTCCCTTAATTTAAAAAAGTCTTTTCTTCAAAATTGGTGATCAAAAGGCAAACAAATAAATATAATTTTCCAAATGAATTGAATTTCTTTCCAATCTAAAGATGCTGTTCCCCGTGGAGAGTTTTGGAAAATCAAACTACAATTCTTGCGCTTGCTCTGAACATAAAAAATACTATCTATATAGGCTTTGAATTATAACCTTGTGCTTTCCTAAAATTGAAATGCCCTTAATTTACAATGCGTATTTCCTAAGGAAAATAAACAGACTTCATTCAGATGTTTGTGAAACCAAACAGGGACACTGTCATCTGAGAAGCAGAATTTATGGGAAAAAAAAGGAGAGAAAAGATGGTTCTGGGATAGTTCAATTCCCAAAGGAAGAGAGAGACACATATCATTTAGCAAGAATTCCCACCAAAAACAAGGACACATGTAGTTAAGGCGGTGGGGGGTGGGGAGGAGGAGAAAGAAACAAAAAAATTGAATGGAGCCCAAAAACAATAGACAGATAAGGTGGTTTAAATGAGTGAAAACTATTTTTTTATTGTTTATGTAATGGTCTTACGAATAGTTTTAGAGCCATTCTTCAGTGATAAATGTTTAAACTTCATTCAAATATGAAATTGTTTAAGATATATATTTTAATATTTTAGTATACATGACTTTAAAAGGGTTACCCCCGTGATTTAAAAGTCAGGATTAGGGGCTGGAGTGGTGGCTCTGTGGTTACGGTGCTTGCCTGGCATGCGCAAGTACACCAGTTCAAACCCCAGCAACCCATGTACACAACTAAGTGTCAGAGCAACAAAAGCCATGTGAAAAACTCAATAAAAAATTGATTCTGTCTCTCTCTCTCTCTAAAAAAAAGTCAGGATTAAAATATTTGTCTGAGATTTAATGATGATAGAAAACCCACATTACTATTGGGAGGGGAGGTATCTGATAAGTAATATCTGAGTTATGAGATCTATTTCTAAAAGAGACTTTCTTAAAATGTTCTTTGTAGATATAAAACACCCTGCCTCTTGCACGATTGTACAAGTGCACAGACTGGCAATTAGTTGTCTTTTGGTACAGGAGGAATGGTAGTCCAAATGGAGAGAATATCCTGAACACTGCTTGTTTATTGCTGTTGCATCTCAAAGAATCTTAAGTCTTAATGCAATTTTGTGCAAAAACCCAAACAGATATTTTCAATTTGGCACATATTTCTAAACTTCTCTAAGGTGAAAATGGTCAAGAAAATCCAAAATGTTTTTGTAAAGAACAAAATAATAACATGAAGATTTTTTTTTTTACAAGATGTTAAATTTTACTAAAAAGCTGTAACAATCAGAGCCAGGTGTAGTAATACATGACTGTAATCCTAGCTACTAGTAGACTGAGCCAAGAGGAGCCCAAGTTCAAGGCCAGACAGGGAAATTTAGCAAAACTCCATCTCAAAACAATAAATAAAAAGGGCTGGGAGTGTAGCTCCAGGGTAGAGAGCCCCTGGATTCAATCCCCAGTCCCAACAAACAAACAAACAAACAAAAAAAACCACGAATCTAGGAGGATAAAGTTATAGCTGAGTGGTAGAGTATGTGTTTAGAATGCATGAGGTCCCGGGTTCGATCCTCAGCACCAAAAATCAAACAAAAACAAAATCAAAACAAAACAAAGCACATATACACACTAATTATGAAACTTTAATAAGAATTAACAGATTAATGGAACATAATAGAAATCCCACGAATACACATAGTTATATAAGAAAAATGGAATTGCAACAGAATTGAAAAACTGAAATGAAGAAAGATATCCATATATTTATTGAAAGTTTTTTTGTGTATTTGTGTAATAAGGTCTTGCTATGCCAGCTTGGTCTCAAACTCCTGGGCTCAAGTGATCTTCCTGCCTCAACCTCCCGAGTAGTTCAGCATCAAAACACCTTTAATATGATCAAAACAGAAGTTAACAATCCAACAATAGGTAAATAATTAAATAAATTATAATTTGGTAAGATTATGGATTTGGGTAAAATTCATAATGGTTTATTAAAAAAAAACAAATATCAAAAGTATATACAAAATTATCCCAGTTTGATATTTCTTTCCTCCACACACACACGCACACACAGGACAATTATTTTCTAGATATTTTTTGATCATTTTAGACTTGCTGTATTGTATTGGTATTTCTCAGAATGTATACATGGGATATGTATTGCTATTTTTAGCAATTTAAAGTGACAGGTATCTAAAATCACCAAGCTTATCTTGACTTTACTAGAATTATATGTGATAGACCCTGTTTTCATGAAGTACATTGTTTTATGCCACACAACTGCATGCATAGAAGAATTTAAATACATATGACAGGATATGTTTAAATACCAAAATATGGAACAATACGTATTTTTCAACTCAGGCGTCATGAATTGAGCAGTGAAGCAAAGATTCTGGCCTGGGTCTTTTCTTTTCTTTCTTTTTTTTAGAGAGGGAGGGACAGTAGAAGAGAGAGAGAAAGAGATAATCAATTTTATTTAGTTTTTAAAGTGGCTTTTGTTGCTCTGAAACTCCATTGTGTAGGAGGTATGGGGATCGAACATGCATCATGCATCCTTGCTCATGACAGGCAAGCTCTGTAACTGCTGAGCAACCACTCCAGTCCCCTGGCCTGGATCTTAAAGGAAGATAAAAATTTGTCTAATAAAAAATGTGGGTGAGTGGCTTTAGTCATGGCTCAGCAGTTACTGTGCTTGCCTAGCATGCACGAGGACAAAAGTTCAAACCCCAGCAACACATGCACAGCGAAGTGTCAGAGCAATGAAAGCCACATGAAAAACAATAAAATTGAATCTATCTCTCTCTCTCTCTCCCCCTCTCTCTGCCCTTCTCTCTCTTATTAAAAAAAAAAAAAAAATGTGGGTGAAAAGGCTTGACATCAGGACTTGACCAGGACTGGGAAGGATGTAGTTGATGGACAATGACAGCACATGTCTGGCAACACGTTCACATTCTCCAACCTTTCAATGGTCATTTGGAAGTTGGAAGTTTGAAAAATCAACTTAAATATACTATCATATGGAGCCATTTAAAACTTGCATTTTCTTTTGGCACTAGAGATTGAACCCAGGGGTGCTTAACTGTTGAACAACATCCCCAGTCCTTTTAATTTTTTTTTTTTGAGACAGTGTTTCACTAAGTTGCTTAGGGTCTTGGTAAATTGCTGAGGCTGGCCTTGAACTTGCAGTCCTCCTGCCTTAGCTTCCCAAGTGGCTGGGATTGCTGTCATGCACCACTGTGCCGAGTGAAAACGTGCATTTTCTCACAGGGATTCTATAACAACTTGTCTCTTTGAGAAAAGAGTAAAACTCAAGGGACCAGTGAGTTGTTTAAACGTATGAACAGTCTACCATTTTTTTCACGATTACAGATAGAAAACAAGTTTATGTTGTCTCTACATCTGCACTTCTTAGAGACAAATGGACTGCCCTCCTCTAAGCAGTGGCTGAATGAGCAGGGCTGTATATGTGCTACCCAGGAAAGACAGAACTTTCCCATGACCCAAAAAGACTCTGCAAAATAACCACAGATGGTTTATACCAGAAAAGCTGGAAAAATTATATGAAGTCTTGTGAAAAAATCTTAGTGAAAAAGTAAGAGGAAGCAAATAAATAGTTTACCAGCAAGCTCCAAATTAAAGTAGGTCTCTCTGAATCAGCCTCTCTGAGATTTTAACATATGGATTTTCTAGATCACAAAGGTCTGGAGAGAAGATGAGTACAAAAGTGAGTTCCTATCCTGGATTTTTATTGTGCCATTGTTACATACTAGAGAGATTTATGGAGCCTCTCCTACAAATGTTTCCAGTGTACTCAAGAAATGACTTGTTCTCGCTGAACCTTTGAATAAAGAGGCAAGGCAGTGTGCCAGGAAGAATACCGAGTGCATGTCAGTGACCAGGACGCCAGCTGTGCTGAGCCTTGTCTCAGGGCAATGGCATGTCATGCTCAGTCTCACAGGGTTGCACCTTTGCCACGTGTGACGTGAAGACACAGCAACGCCATCAGTCCTAAGCAAGATGGGACGATTGCTGCTCAGAAGCACTATTCAGAACACTCAAAAATAAAAGATGCCAGCAGGTTCCACAGAAATTCTAAATAGTGTGGATACCCCGAGGACCACTGGGGAAAGGACTAATGGTTTTTAGGATGACAAACACTATACCATTAGACCTGGAAACCTGGCTGTCCCTTTCATTTTATAGTAACAACATCTGATGCTGTTATGCATCAGATGATGCAAACTATCACTGGGGTTAATAGCAAGTCCAAAGCCAGCTTCAGCAATTTAGCCAAGCCCTTAGTGAGACCCTGTCTCAAAATACAATATAGAAAGGGCTGGGGATGTGACTCAGTGGTTAAGCGCCTGAGTTCAATCCCTGCTACCAAAAAAAAAAAAAAAAAAAATCTTTAAGGTAACTAAGGTCAGGTAAATGATATCTCAAAGAAAGATGATTTCTCCAGATTAAAAAGAAATGCTCAAAGTATAGAGAAACTAAGAGACTTGTTAGAGAAGGGACAGTTAAGTAGGTGGCAGAGCTAGAGTTGATCACAAGGCCTCCTATTCCAACACCAAGCTCTTCATCAGTTTGACCTCCTTCTTCTCATAGAAAGTGGCAGACATATGGATGGGGCAGGAATGGTGTAAGCGCTTTCAAATAAACACTTGGAAAGAGATATATAATTTCATAAAAAAACAAGCACATTGCATCTCCCATCTCAAAGAGACCTGCCCAAAATATAACTTAGCAAACATTCACTGTTTTTTAAAATTTTACTAAGATGTTTTGAATAATTGAAGATGCAACCTCAAGATATTGCTGGGGTTTTTTTCCTTTTATGCTAAATATTGGCTTGGAAGCAATGATGCAAATTTCCCTTGACCGTTAGTAAAAAAATAATGAATGATGATATTTTCATATACGGGAAGATTTTAAGAGACAGTGATTAAGAGAGAAGACTTGAGACTGCTAGCTTGGGTTAAATCCTTGTCCCAAGACTTCACAGACTATGTAGCTTGCTGTCTTAGGCATTGCTGTATTCTGAACATTTAGCAAAGGGTCTGACACTTAATAAACTGGTAATAAAAGTTCATTGGACTTTTAGCACACAATTCATTTTTCCATCATCATCATCAGCTCCTCTCTCCCTGTTTTTTACACACACACACACACGCACGCACTCGCACACGTACACACACACACATGCACACACACACAGTCAAGACACTTTTTGGAGGTTGACATAGCATACTCTTTTTTCTCTTTCTTGATCATTTGTGAGTAGCTACTTCTAGGGTAGTGATCTTTGCAGGACTTCAGCATAAAACCTACATTACGAATATTTTAACCATGGATTAAAATAGGACCAATGAGCACAAATAAGTTGTTTACACTTTAAAGTGTGAAATAGCCAATTAATCTACTTTGATCCATGAAATGAAAGATTTCACTTCCCATGGACCTGTGTAATTAGAGGGACTTGGGTTAGCATTTATTTCTCTGAAAGAAGCAAGAAGTGAGAGAAATTGGGTACCTTCTTCAGATGTACCTCGCCCTCTCTGAGAAGCAGAAGGTTCCATCGCTGGGAGCTGATTTCTGCTCCCCTGAGCCTGTGGACAGAACAATGCACTGACAGCACTCAATGGAAAATAAGAATATGCAAACTGGCTGCTTCAAGGAATCCATAACCACCCAAACAAGTAACTAATGCGATGCCCGGGAGAATGTGGAGGACAGGAAGTGGGAAGCAAGGTGGACCATGAATTGCCCGCAAGAGTTTGGACTCTCCACTTTAAACTTGTGTTTTCTCTTGATTGTAAATCCAATTGTAACTAGAACATCCAATTCCCCTCAAGCATAAAGACAAAGAGGTCTTGGTCAGCCACCAAGCTTTATTACTAGTGGTCTGGACTACTTAGTAATTTTTCCTGCCTCAACTTTAATTTTCTCAGATAAAACTGGCAGCTGGGATAGATAATTTCTTAGCTCTAAAACACTAAGAATTAGCCAGGAACAGTGGCACACACCTGTAACCCCAGAGACTTGGGAGGCTGAGGCAGGAGGATAGCAAGTTCAAAGTCAGCCTCAACAACTTAGCAAGGCCCTGAGCAACTTAGCAAGAACCTGCCTCAAAATTAAAAAATAAAAGAGGGCTGGGGATGTGGCTCAGTGGTTAAGTGCCCCCAGGTTCAATCCCTAGTACCAAAAAATAAAAATAAAAAACTAATAATTATCACATTAACGATAAAAATGTCAAAAATAAGAACTCCTGGGGGCTGGAACAGTGGTTCAGTTGTAATGGTGCTTGCCTGGCTGCGCGAGGACA
>PVKS010023243.1:0-32613 GCA_004027875.1 Aplodontia rufa
ATTCTAAAAGTGTTTGAAGAATTAGAGAAGTCATGTTTGAAAGAGTAAAGGACAGTCAGGCATGGTGTCTGTAATCCCAGAGACTTGGGAGACTGAGGCAGGAAAATCACAAGTTCAAGACCAGCTTCAGCAAATTAGTGAGGCTCTGAGAAATTTAGTGAGACCCTGTTTCAAGTTAAAGATAAAAAGGGCTGGGGATGAGGCTCAGTGGTTAAGCACCCCTGGATTCAATCCCTGGCACCAAAAAAGAAAAAAAAAGTAAAGGAAAATATGATAACAATGACTCAATGAACATGAACTCTAATTAAAGAATAAAAATTGTAAAAAAGAGCTGAAGGGAAATTCTGATTTGGAAACCACAACAACTGGAATGGAAAGTTCATTTGATGGATTCAGCAGAATGTTGAAGAAGACAAGTGAAATAATCAGTGTACTTGAAGACAGATCAATAGAAACCATCGAATGAACAGAAAGAAAAGAAGCTTGAAGGAAAATGAAGTGACTTGAAGTCCAGAAGAACAAAGCTAAACCTATTAACATACTTATAATGGGAGTTTCAGCAGGAGTGGAGAATAAGGAAAATAGTTTTTTTTTCTTTTAAAGAATTTATGGAGTGGTGGCTCAGCAATAGAACACTTGCCAGGCAGGCACAAGGACCTGGGAAGGACCTGGGTTTGAATCCCAGAGCCACATTCACAACTAAGTATCAGAAACAAAAACAAACAACAACAAAAGATGAAAAAAATAAATAATATTGATTCTTTTTATCTCTCATTCTCTCTCTCTCTGTGCATCTATTATAAAAAACACATCACCTTTAAAAATGAATAACTATAAACTTCTTGAATCTGATGGAAAAAACTTAATATGTGTGTTCAGGAAGATGAATGAACATCAAATAGGGTAAAAATGAAGATGTTCACAACTAGACCCATTGTAATGAAAACTTCTAAAAGGTAAGACAAAGTCTTGAAACAGTATGTGACTCATCATGTATGCAGAATAACAATATGACTAATGGCTGCCTTGTCTTAAAAATGTGTAGTCTAGCAGGCAGTGGAAGAAATTTCAAAGTGCTCATAGAAATAAAAGTGCTAGTCAACCAATATTCTGTCAAATAAAACCATCATTTACTACTAAAAGCAGACTAAAAGATTTTCCAAGATAAACAAAAATAGACCTGTCCTACAAGAATTCTGAATACAGGGCAGGCTCCCAGGTCAGCCCTGAGGAGGAGCCCCCTTTCCTGGGCCTGAAGCTGCCCCACTCACTGGCTCTGTGGGCCCAGCACTCTGGTCCTGGCCAGCAGGTACCCAGGACAGCCTGGAGGAGGAATCTCTGCCTGGAGTAACCCCGCTTAACCATCCCATGGGCCAATGACTCTGGTCCCAGCTGGAAGGTGTCTAGTTCAACCCTGATGAGGCCCCCTCCCTTCCTACAGCCTCCCCAACCACCCACCCACCTTGCAGGCTCAGGACTTTGGTCGGAGCAGGCTGGTGCCCAGGACAGTCTCTCTCCTCACCCAGCGGGCTGAGGATTGTAGTCCTGGCTGCCAGACACCCAGGTCAACCCTGAGGAGGACCCCCCCCAGAGTCACCCCACCCACCTGCCCTGTGGCACCAGGACTCCATACCTGGGCAGCAGGGGCCCAGGAGAGCCCTGAGGAGGACACCCCCATCCAGAGAGTGTCCCACACACTTGCCACAAGGACTCAAGACTCCAGTACCAAGCAAGCAGGCACTCAAGACACCCTAAAGACCTCTGCCTGGAGCTCGCCCAGCTGCGGTGCATACCCACCAGGTCCAGATATATTGGGCCCATCCCTGCCACCAAGGGTCTCAGGTCCTTTTGTGGCACGCAGGCCATCCCGTTCAAGTC
Source organism: Aplodontia rufa (assembly GCA_004027875.1). Lineage (NCBI taxonomy): Eukaryota > Metazoa > Chordata > Mammalia > Rodentia > Aplodontiidae > Aplodontia > Aplodontia rufa. The sequence continues at coordinate 1,879 of PVKS010023243.1, forward strand.
CTCTGTGTGCCTCCAAGACCCCAGGACACAGCCATGCACCCCCATGCTGTACTGCAGCAATCCAGTGGACTACCTCACACCCCAAACTGGTAATACATCTGTGCTCTGGATCCTTGATCCAAAAGGTACAGCAAAATGAAGCTCCAGGCAAAAGCAGCTTTCTGGAAGCAGGTGATCATCAGAGGACTGGTGTCTGAAGTGACCCATTGACCTGCAAGGAGAAGCGCCTGAAGACCTGCCTTCTTCAGCACAGGGAATCTCAGTTCAGAGATCCAGAAGATTATAAAAAATGAGGAATCAAAACAGAAAAGATTCACCTCAAGGCCACAATTCTCCAACAAAAGAATACACAAACAGGGAACAGGATGAAAACCTAGAAAAAATTATCAATGATTTGATTACTAAAAGGAACAATGAACTAAAAGAAGATTTAATGAAGGGACTAAGTGAGAAAACTCAAAAGATGGAAAACTCTATTATCAAGGAAATAGACATGCTGAAAAAGGAAGTAACAGAGCTAAAATCTTCTGTCAATCACATCAGAGGAATGATGGAAGAATTTAATAATAAACTAACTTCTATAGAAAACAGAACCTCAGGGGATTATCAATACAACTGGGAACACTTGACTCCCATTAGAAGCCTGGCTATACACAAGCAGGCAGAGAAATTAAGAAATTTCAAAAATTAATATACATGTATATACTTATTTCCAATTATAACGTGGGGGTATTACAGAGGAGACATGAGACTGGGGAATGGAAGAAGTGGGGAGATCCTGGACTAGGATTGGCCTTAACTTACTATGTCAATATCCATGTATGCATGAATATGTAACAACGATTCCCTCTAATATGTAAGACTATGTCAAAAAACAAGCAAACAAATGAACAAAACAAAACAGAGCCTCAGCTCTGGAAGAAAAAACCTCCAACAACAAAGACAGGCTGAGTAAGCTTGAGCGCATGGATTACAAAAAAGAAAAAACCTCTGAGAACACAAGCAGAATTTTCAAAATGTCTGGGATGAAATCAGAAGAAACAATCTAAGAGTAATCAGGATACAGGAAGAAAGTGAAACACAAATGAATGGTATAAAGATCATTTTCAATGAAATATTTAAATAAAAATGTTCCCATATTAGAATAGAGTAAGAAATGCTCATCCAGGAAGTGCACAGGACACCCAATAGGCCTAATAAAATTAGAAGTTCACTGAGACTCATCATATTCAAAATGTATATCAGGGAAATCAAGGAAAGAATATTATAATCAGCTAGAGACAAATGACAAATCACACTCAGAGGCAAAAAAAAAAAAAATAAGGATCACTTCTGACTTTTTAGCCCAGACTCTATAAGCAAGAAGTTCCTGGAAGGAGAGCTTTCAATATCTGAATGGCCACAAGCTGTAGCTGAGAATACTATGACCTACAAAACTCAGCTTCAGATTTGATGGGGAAATAAGAACTTTTCATGATAAGATCCAACTGGCTGCTTTCATGAACAGAAAATCAGCATTACAAAGAATCCTCAAAGGTAAATTTCAGATACAAGAACAATCAAACCATCCTTACCTTAAAACCCACAGAGGAAATTCAATAATGGTACATGCTATCAATAGACAAATAAGATAGCACAGAACTTACTAATAAAACATGATGACTATGAATCACAACCTCATAACTATTCTAACACTGAACATGAATGGTCCAATGCACCTATCAGAAGACACAGATTAATAGATTGGATCAAAAAACAAAATCCTACAACATGCTGCTTACAGGAGACCCACCCTACACCCAATGACCTTCAAGATTCAGGGTGAAAAACAAAACAAAACAAAAAACTACCAGGCATACAACCCAATAAAGCAAGCTGGAGTTGCAATACTTACATCAGACAAAGTAGACTTCAAACATAAATTAATTAGAAGAGATAAAGAAAGCCACTACATTCCTAGTAAAGGGAACAATAAAACAGGAAGATATAACCATTGTAAATATACACTCTCCAAACACCAACACTCAATATGTGGAAAAATTACTCTATGACATAAGACCACATGTGAACTTCAAAATGATGACACTGGGAGACTTTAATATTCTTCTATCACCGATAGATAAATTATTAAAGCAAAAAACAATAAAGAGATCTCCAGCCTAAACAACTCCATAAATCAAATGATCTTAACAGACATCTGTAGAATATTCCACCCCAAATTGGCTGAATATACCTTCTTCTCAGCAGTACATGGGTCCTTCTCCAAAATAGATCATATTCTAGTTCACAAAGGAAATCTCTGTAAATAGAGGAAAGTAGATATTATTCCATGCATCCTATCAGAGCATGATCCTATTATCCTAGCAATTAACCACAAAAATTATAACAGAAAATACACATATACATGGAGATTGAATAATAATAACCTATTAAATGAAGAATGGATCCAAGAAGACATGAAATCAAGAAATTCTTGGAAGTGAATGAGAATGAAAGCACAACAATCTTTGGGACAGAATGAAAGCATTCTTAAGGGGAAAATTTATAGCACTGAGTGCCTACATTAAAAATCAGGAAAGATCTCAAATCCCTATGAAAGGAAGAACAATCTAAGCCCAAAGCCAGCAAAAGACAGGAAAAAATTGACATCAGAGCTGAAATCAGTGAAATTGAAAACAAACAAACAAAAACAAAAAAAAGAATCCATGAAACAAAGATCTGATACTTTGAAAAAATAAATAAAATCAATAGACCCCTAGCTAATCTCACTAAAAAGGAGGAGAGCATTGAAGAAAATCACTAACAAAAAGGGAGTGATCACCACTGACCCCAGAGAAATCAAACAGATTATAAGGACATATATTGAAAAGCTATACTCCTCTAAATTAGATAATCTGGAAGACATGGACAAATTTCTAGACTCATACATCACCAAACTGACATATGATGATATTGAAATTCTAAACAGTCCAATAATAGGCACTGAAATCCAGATACCAATTAAAAGCCTTCCAAAGAAGAAAAGCCCAGGACATGATGGATTCCCTGTTGAGTTTTACTACACCTATGAGGAGGAGGAGCTGACACCTCTCCTTATTAAGCTATTCCAAGAAATCGATAAGGAGGCAACTATTGCAAACACTTTTTATGAGGCAGCCATAATTCTGATACCAAAAATCAACAAAAATGCATCAAAAAAGAAAATTATACACCAATATCCCTGATGAGCATTGATGCAAGAATCCTCAATAAAGTTCTGGCAAACCACATTCAAAAAAACATCAAGATGATAATTCATCACGATTAAGTGGGCTTGATTCCAAGGATGCAAGACTGGTTCAACATACACAAATCAATAAGTGTGATTCATCACTTAAACAGAATTAAAGACAAAACTATGATCATCTCATTCAATGCAGAAAAGCCCTTTGATAAAATCCAGCACCTATTTATGTTCAAAACTCTAAAGAAAATAGGGATGAAAGGATCTTATCTCAACTTTGTAAAGGTCATATATGCCAAACCCTCAGCTAGTATAATACTAAATGGAGAAAACCTGAAAGCATTTTTCACTAAACTCAGGAACAAGTCAAGTCTGCCCGCTCTCACCACTTTTATTCAATATACACCTTGAGACCCTAGCTGGAGCCACCAGGCAAGAAAAGGAAATCAAAGGGATAAGGATAGGAAGAGTGAAAGTCAAACTATTCCTTTTCACTAACAACATGATCCTGTATCTGGAAGATCCAAAAAACTCTATAGAAAACTGCTTAAGTTTATAAACAGATTTAACCAAGTAGCAGGCTAAAAGATCAACACCCATAAATTAATAGCTTTCCTATGTGCTAATGATAATAGGACAGAAGAAGAAATCAGGAAGCCAGTCCCATTAACAATCTCCTCAAAAAGAATGAAATACTTGGGAATTAATCTAACAAAGGAAGTAAAAGACTTCTACAATGAAAATTATCGAACATTGAAGACAGAAGTTGAAAAGACCTGAGAAGATGAGCTGTTCCATATTCTTTGTTACACAGAATTAATATAATTAAAATGGCCATTCTGCCAAAAGCACTATACAGATTCAATGCAATCCCCATCAAGATACCAAAGTCATTCTTTACAGATATAGAAAAAGCAATTATCAAATTCATTTGGAACAACAAGAAACCCAGAATAGAAAAAACATTACTAAGTAAGAAAGATGAAACAGGAGGTTTTGCGATACCAGATCTAAAATTATACTATAGAGCTGTAGTAATAAAAACAGCATCGTACTGGTATCAAAATAGGAATGAAGACCAGTGGACTAGAATAGAAAACTCTAAGACAAACCCAAAAATCTTTAAACATCTTATATTTGACAAAAGGGGTCAAAATATAGCATGGAGGAATGACAGCCTATTCAACAAATGGTGCTGGACAAACTGAAGGCCACTTGCAGAAAGTTGATATTAGATCCTTATCTCTCACCTTGCACAAAAATCAAATTGAAATGGATTAAGGATTTAGGAATTAAACCAGCTACCATACAACTGCTAGAAGAAAAATTAAGAGCAATACACCAGTATATGGAAATAGGCAATGACTTTCTCAACAAGACTCCCAAAGCAAAAGAATTAAAGTCAATAATTAATAAGTAGGATGCCATTAAACTAAAAAGCTTTTGCTCAGCTAAGGAACTGAGCAAAACTTTCAAGAGACAAACAACAGAATCGGAGATAATTATGGCCTAAGATTCCTCCAACAGGGGACTAATATCTAAAATTTACAAAGAACTCTAAAAACTCCATAACAAAAAACACAAACAATCCAATCAATAAATGGGCCAGAGAGCTAAACAGAAACTTCCCAGCAGAGGAATTTGAGCAAGCCAATGAATACATGAGAAAGTGTTCTAAATCACTATTATTCAGAGAAAGGCAAATCAAAACTACATTAAGATTTCACCTCACTCCAGTCAGATTGGCAAAGATGAAGAATATAAACAATAACAGATGCTGGAGGGGTTGCGGGGAGATAGGAACACTAGCACACTGTTGGCGGAACTGGTACAGCCCCACTGCAAAGCAGTGTGGAGACTCCTCAAAAAATTAGGATGGATTCACTGTGTGATCTAGCTGTCCCTCTTCTGGTTATTTGCCCAGAGAGAATCAGCACATTACAGCAACACAGCAAAATCAATGCTCATGTCAGCTCAGTTTACAATAGCTAAATTATGGAATCAACCCAGATGCCCATAACTGGATGAATGGATCCAAATGCTGTGATTATATATATATATATAATCACAGAGTTCTACTCAGCTATTAGAAAAAATGATATTAGGGCATTTGAAGGCAAATGGATGGCAATGGAAGAAATTATGCCAAGTGAAATTAGCCAAACCCAGGACTCAATGTTCAAATGTTTTCCCTCATGTGTGGAGGCTAGAGCAAAACCCAGGCTTGGGTGACAGATCAAACTCATGAACTGGACTCACCAAAGTCAAAGCAACACATATTCTAGGGGAGTCATAGATATGTAGGGGTGAGATGGGAATTGGAGAGGTGAGGAGAGGGAGGGATGATAGTGAGGGACCTACTAGGGGAAACAATAATATAGCTTACTCTTTACTCCCCTGAGAAGCCAGATAATACTGATGCAATCATTCAATTCTGGGAAATGTGTGTGTGTGTGTGTGTAGGCTGAGTGAGTAGGCTTCCCTTCTTGATCATTTTAAACATAAACTTTTAATATTCTTTGGCATTTCATCTACTTCTATATCTGAGAATTCAGTTGTTGGGGGGTTATATACTTTTTGTTGCACTTTATTTCCTCGTTTTCTCATGTTTCCTGTGTTTCTGAGTTGAGATTTGCTAATCTGCTGGAATGGATCTTTCTCCCACTGTTGACTGAAAGACTCCTTAGTAGATTATTTTCACTTTACCATGTGTTATAAGCCTGGGGAAAATTTCTGTCAGGGGGTCTTGTCAATGTGTTCCCAGTGTTTTGATCAATCACAAACACTTCTTTGAGGAGAACAGATGACCATCTGTAACTGCAAATACAGACATGTATTTATTTTCTTTGCTCTTGGAAACACTAGAAAATTCTACAGTATAGTGGAATCACTGCCCTGGAGCAGAGCAAGATTGTGTCAGTACCCAACCACATGAGTGAGGAGTCTGGACGACTTTATTAACATAAAAATATAAATACTTTTTTTTTCTTTTAAAGAGAGAGAGAGAGAAACAGAGAATCAATTTTGTTTATTTTTTCTTCTTGTTTTTGTTTCTCCAACACTTAGTTGTGTATGTGGTGCTGGGATTTGAACCCAGATCCTCCCACATGCTAGGGAAGTGCTGTAAATGCTGAACCACCACTCCAGCCCCATAAATACATTTTTATAATATGAAGGTAGTCTTTAAAACAAAAATAACACTACAGAAAAAAAGAAAATTTTCATAATGATGTTTTAGTACATTAAGAAGAAAAAGCATTGCAAAAGCAAAGCCCCAAGCAGAATTAGAGGGTAGACTATTCAATATTGTAATAGTTGCACATTTTAATTTTCTTTTGTCAGTAATTGGTAGAGCTACAGAGAAAATCAGTAGGGATCATCAGGGCATGAACAACACTCAACCAGGGTGACATAAGTAACATAGAATGCGCCATCCAACACCATAATATGCATTCTTTTCAAGTACACGTGAAACATTCTTCATGATATATTAAAAGCCACAAAACAAGACTCAAAGCATGTTTTCTGAGAGAAGGAAGGAAGAGCAAGAAAAGGAATCAACAACAGAAAGCAAGGGATTTCAATAACATACTTTCGGAAAAACAAGTCAAAAATTAAATCACCAGGTAAATTATAAAATATGCTTAATTGAATGAAAATTAAAACCTAGTTATTAAATTGTATGAGATATAATAAAATCAGTGCTTAGATACTTATAACTTCAAATGCATAAATTAGAAATGAAAGTGTTCTAAAGGCAATGACCTAAATTTCTACTCAAGAAGCTTTACAAAGAAGAGCAAATCTTACCTCAGGTTAGGGGAAGGAAGGAAATAATAAAACCCAGAGAGGAGTAAATGAAATAGAAACCAGTAACACTATAGAAAATTCACAGAAACCTAAAGTTGTTTCATTTAAATTGTTAAATACTTAGCTATGCTAGCAAAAAAAAAAAAAAAAAGGCAAAAGAAAGAGACAACATCAGGAATGGGAAGAAGAACATCACACAGATGATACAGGAAGGGATTATAAGGAAATATTATGGGTAACTTTATTTCAACAAATTATACAATTTAGGTGAAATGGATAATATTTTGAAAAGATATAAACTACCAAAACTGTGTCAAGAGGGAATCTGAATAGATCTGAATTAGTAATTAAAAGTCTTCCTATGGTGAAAAGCCCAGACCTAGATAGTGACAATAATAAAATCTATTAAACCCTTAGAGAAAATATCATACCAATCCTCTACAAATGTTTTCTGAATAAAAGAAGGTAACCCTTCCCGACTTGTCAGTATGGTGTGATACCAAACCCAGACAAAGGTGTTGCTGCAAGACGTTATTCCTAATGAACACAGATGAACACAAAAAAGATGAAAACATTTGTGAAAAGTAAATTGAAACCATAATGAAATTCTACTAGAGATGCTCTGGAAAGGCTATTATCAAATAGTCTGACAACATCACAAGTGGGTAAAGGATATGAACAGCCTGAAATTTTTACACAGTGCCTATGAGAATGTGAAATGTTATGTCTACTTTGAAAACATAATATTGTAATTTCTTGATAAGCAATGCATGTATTTATCGTAGAACCCAGCGTTTCCACCCCTCAGTATTGATTCAGGAGAAATGAAAATATACAAACACTTGCTGGTGAACAGTTAGAGTAACACTATTTCTAGCAGTTGAAACTGGGAATCAGCTCAAATATTAGTCAACTGGGAAATAAATACACAAATAAGGTATATCGATACAATAGAACACTATTCTGCAATAAACAGAATTGATGTCTGGTATAGGCAACAACACGAATCTTAAAACCATTATTAGTTATTATTAAAGAAATAAGATACAAAATGTTACATATTGTATGATACTATTTCTTAAAAAACTTTAAAAAAGGAAAGCGATAGAGATAGGATTGCTTGGGAGGAGTGATTGATTACACACAACATAAAGGAAATTTGGGGGGTAAGGGAAGTGTTCTAAAACCATAATGTGGTAATGGTTCTATTATTGTACAAATTTACCAAAAATCATATATGACAGTTTAATTTTATAGTGTATACATTTTACTTCAATCCTGTTTTAAAAGTAGTCACATGGTAAAGGAAATAATAATTCAATCTGCCATGGTGACCAAATGTACTCTTTTTTGGGAGGAGTAAATGTAATGTGTGGTGAATCTTTTAGGGCAATAAAACATGAATTGTCATTTTCTACAGTCCATATCTGATCCTGGCTTCAACTACAGGTGACCATTCACATTTTCATCTTTACCACAGTTCTATAATAGCATCAAGTACATAGTAGGTGCCTGATACATTTTTATTGAGTGACATGAAGTAAAGCTAACTTGAAATTCTCTGTACAGTCATGTGGTTCACAATGTTGTTTCAGTCAGTGGTGGCCTGCAAATACCACAATCGTGCCATAAGATCATAATGGAGCTGAAATGTTCTTGATGACATTATAGTCATAGTTGTAACAAATGTCAACATGTGATTCATGCATTTATGGTGATCTGGTGTAAGCAACCTACTATATACTTCCAGTGATATAAAAGTATAGCAATACAATTATGTATAGTACATAATACTTCATATTGATAATAAGCAATCATACAACTTATGTATTTATTATGCTATTTTTAATCATTATTTTAGATTGTACTCCTATTTACGAAAAAATGCAATTTACTGTAAAATAGTCTCACATGTAACAAAAGCAGCAGCCTCACACATCTCAAAATTACCAGCTCTGGGGGCTGGAGCAGTGGCTCAGTGGTTGCAGTGCTTGCCTGGCATGCTTCAGGGCAGTGGTTCAAATCCCAGCACCACGTACACATCTCAGGGTCAGAGCAACGAAGGCTACATGAAAAACTAAATAAAATCGATTCTCTTTCTCTCTCTCTCTCACTCTCCCTCACTCTTAAAAAAAATTTATCATTCCTGGATTACATCAAGAGGCCATGGAAATTGATTGTACTGTACTACTAAGGTTTGTCTATATACACTCTATAGTGTTCACACAACTGTATCTCTGTTCCTGGTGTGTGTGTGTGTGTGTGTGTGTGTGTGTGTGTGTGTGGTGTTCCTGGGAACTGAGCTCAGTACCTTGAGCATGGTAAGCAACTGCTGCGCTACTGGGCTATGCCCCCACCCTGTACTTGGTATCTTCTATGCAGCAAAAACTATATTCCTCTTCTTCAATAATATCTAAAGTGGCAATACGATTTCATAAAATTCTCTTAATGTTTTTTTTCGGTTTTTATGCAGGTGTGTTCCTGCCAGGAAAAACGCATACATAATTCAAAATTTCCTAGCTGTGAACCACTCACTATACAAATACTCAGACCCTTCTGAAGTCTGCCAGCAATCTCCCACCTTCTCTCAGGTTGTTGCAGTCCCTCCTGGAGTCGCCCCACCCCCCAGATCCTCACTGCTCTCTTCTGAGAAGTGTGGTTTGCCTGTCTGGGGTTATTTTCCCTTTTCCAAGTGCTGCAGATTGTGCTTCTTCTCAACTGGCCCTCTGCCGTGCCGAGCGCTTGCCATACTTCTGTTGAAACCAGCAGCTGGGCCTGACAGAGTGCAGCAAGAAGGAACCGTGTTCCTCTGTGCCTTCCTACCCTGGGTGTCGGACAGACCAGTGGACCGTGGTGGCTGCACCCAGCGGTCCACATGAAGATGCCTGAGGCAGTCTGACAGGAGTTGGAGAAGATGCCTTTCACAATGGTGGCTGCTTTGTGTTGGATATGTCCCAAGACAGTGCTGTTTGGGCCCCAGAGTGTTAGAGTTTAGAGAGAGATTTTCCAATTTTAACTCATAGCTTCTTTCTCCTTAGCATCTATTTTTTTTTTTAAGAGAGAGGGATGGAGAGAGAGAGAGAGAGAGGGAATCAATTTTATTTAGTTTTTCATCTGGTTTTCATTGCTCCAATACTTTGTTGCATACGTGGTGCTAGGGTATGAACCTGTGCCCTCACGCATGCCAGGGAAGCTCTGTAACTGCTGAGCCACTGCTCCAGCCCCTCCTTAGCATCTATTAAAGGAAAGTGTTGGGGACAGATTATCTTGGTCCCAACCATGCTGTTTGCAGAACCCTTATTCTCCTCTGCTTTTAGAGGTCAGTTCTATCATGCTTGTCTTTTTCCCTGCCACTGAAGACTTCAGACGAACCCCCCCCCCCGAAAATAGATTTTTATCAGGCCACTCCATCAGTTTGACAAACACCTCCAAACATGCCTGAAAACACAGCAATGGATGGTGGCTCAATATTGATGTTTACTACATTTGGAATCTTACCATTGTCATTTAGAAGGCCCTAACACAGCAGCCTGGATGATGAACTTCGTTTTTAAACACTTGAACCTACGGTTTTAGAACTGTACTTATTTCTGATTTTGATAGTAGAAGAATTTCTTTACTTTCTTGGAATGTGGCTGCTCAAATGAGATGACAAACAGAACATAAGCAAGTGTGTGTGTCACGGTGAAAGGTGTGTTTTGCATAACCACTGGGACGCTGTCTGATCTTCAGAAGTTGAGCTATGGCATGTGTAGATTCTCTGCTATGCCACTGCTTGGCTGCTAATCGCCTCCGAAGATTTCTTATCCTTTTGTTTCCTAATCAAATCCTTGAAATGGGCCCAGATGAAGACTTCATTTCCCAGCCTTCCCTGGAGTTTGGCCTGGACAGTGAGATGTAAGTGGGGGTGTTTGCAAGAGTTAGGAAGACTTCTTTAAAGTGAGCAGATGGGGGCTGGAGCAGTGGCTCAGCAGTTACGGCACTTGCCTGGCATGTGAGAGGATGTGTGCTCACCCCCAGCTCCACACACACAATGAAGTGTCAGAGCAACGAAGGCCACATGAAAAACTAAGTAAAATTGATTCCTTCTTTTTCTCCCTCTCTCTCTCTCTCACTGTCCCTCTCTCTTAAAAAAATGTGCGAGGATGAGCATTCTTTTTTCTTTTTCTTCTTCATGGGGATGTGGCCAATGGAATTAATCAGTCATGTTGGAACTATGAATGAACCTTGATAACTGGAACCAGGCTTCGGGAGGGTTGAGAAGAAGACACCATGAACCTGGACTCTAAAGACTTCGAAAAATGACTGTGATAGCTCAAACTATCCAACTAAGCCTCATTTTAGGTTTAATGGAGAAATGAAGTTCTATCATTTAAATATTATTTATTTTTTTTGCAATACACAGCCAACTGTTATTACTAAAGAATATACCTGCTAAACACAAGAAGTTAAAATATTTCTGGTATCACAAGAACAAAGCATCTGATTATTATCTATTGATTCCAGAATGTTCCTCATTATGGAATGGCATTCAGAATAGCAGCTTTTACAACATCCAGTTTATCTGAAGCATTTTAAATATTAGCTAAAAATAAAAGTTTATGTTTATGAGTCATTGAATCATAAATGGTTCTAAAATGAAGCTGGGCTAAATACCAATCCTGTGAGACTGAAATCAGAGAGGACAATTCTGTTGCCCATGCTGAATCTCTCGAGAGCTCTGTTGAAACCTATGCTAAATAACCTCCAGTTCTGATCTGTGAAATGGAGTGTGTATTGCCATATGTCAAATATTATAAGTCCCTTAATTCTTCTGCTTCTGAAGAGGAAGAACTTATTTATTAAAAAGTACGATTTCATATAATAAGGAATTCAAACAGTGCAACAGAATAAGAAACTATCCTTTCTACTACTAAAACCTCCATATATTTGTTCTAATAGATCCTAACCAAGCGTGTGTGTGTGTATGTGTGTGTGCACACCTGTGCCTAACACAGTACCTACTATATTTTAGCATAGTGATTAACCAATTAACTGACAAGTATTATTACAACTATATAATTAATTCTCAGAAGACTGGAACTACATCTAAGTGTACAGTTAAAATCACTAGCCTGGGGGCTGAAGTGGTGGCTTGGTGGTTACGGTGCTTGCCTGGCATGTGCAAGTATAGGGGTTTAAACCCCAGCACCACATACACAACAACTAAGTGTCAGAGCAATGAAAGCCATGTGAAAAACTCAATAAAAATTGATGCTGTCTCTCTCTCTCTCACTGTCCTTCTCTCTTTAAAGAAAAAGTTACTAGCCTGTAATAATCATATGTCAGAGATAAATACAATTAAAATTTTTTATTTTATTTTCTTATTCAGAAATTTGTTGAACAAGCTTCTAATGAAATTATATATATATAATATATATATTTTAATTTTTAAAAAATTTATATAAATTCTGAAAATTAGATTTACCCCCAAGAGAATAAAATTAAAATTCAATGCCTACGTAGTGGTCTAACAGGACTTTTCAGGATTCAGCTATTGTAGGGTTTGGAGGAGGGCATCCATTTATCTGGGTTTGGATGCTCTGGAACTAATTTACTTTTCCCAGCGGCCTCTTTTGCATTCACAAGTTTACATGGGAGTGAAAAGTTTCTTTTAGAAGAAAATCAGCTACCACTCTGATAACTCCATCTACTTACTGAGGTTCAAATATGTAGAATCATGTGTTTTCTGTGGCATGGCTCCAGTGGAAGCTGACAGCAGGAAAGGACCGTGAGGCAATTGAGAATAAATTTCCACAGTGCAGAGGTGATTCTAACGGAGAACCGGAGTTGGTATCTGGATATAAGCTATTTGAAAGGAGTAATGCCCTGAGAAAGAGTGTGGACTGGCAGTGGAATTCATTCTTGCCCAGGCTATTGGTTTTATTGCCAAAACAAATTACCACACTCTTGGTGGCTTAAAACAACAGAATATTTGCTCACAGTTCTGAAGACCAGGAGTCTGAAACCAAGATACTGCCGTGCTGTGCTCCCTTGGAAGATTATGGAGGAGAATCTTCTGTCATTCCTCCAGCTTTTGGTGGCTCCTGCCATTTTGTGGCTTGTGACAACATTAACTCCACCCTCAGCCTCTATCTTTGTGTGGTCTTTTTCCTTGTGTCTCTGCATTTCTTTTCCCTTTTCTTCTTCTTTAAGAATTTTTCATTGTTTAGGGCCCATCCTAATCCAGGATGATCTTGTCTCAAGACACTAATTGCAATTTATCAGAAAAGATCATTTTTCCAAACAAGGTCACGTTTGCAGACTGGGTGGAATTATCTTTTGAGACATCACAATTTGACTCACTAAAATCCATCCTCTGCTCTCACCCCTTTGATTTATGTATGTCTCACATACAAAATGCATATTTCCCAAACCCAAAATTCCCCAAAGTCTTCATGCATAAACCATCTACTCTGAGTCCAAAATCTTATTATCTAAATCAGATATGGATGAAGCTTTCAGTATGATCTATCCTTGAATAAGATTTCTTTCCATATGTGGATCTGTGAAACTACCATATGAATTGTTTCTTTCAAAATATAATGGTGTAATGGGTGTAGTATAGACATCTCCATTATGGAAAGGAAAAGTTGGAAGAATTAAGGGGTCACCAATACCAAGCAAGTCTGAAACCTGGCAGAGTCGATTCCATTACATTTTAATGCCTGAGAATAGTTCTTTGTGGCTGTGACTCTGTCATCTTTTGTGCTTGGAGGCAGCTCCTTTGTGCTTTCTGTCCTGGGTGGTGGCTTCGATGTTCTGTCTCTGAATCGATAGCAGTTTGACCCACGGAGTCGTTCTTTTTTTTTTTCCCTTGACTACAATGTGGTTGCAACCAAATAGCTCTATAAGCTCATTTCCTGCCTACAGAATTTTAGGAGTTCAATACCTTCTTTGATTTCATCCAGTCTTGGTCTTTTTCAGTCCAAGCTGGTGATGTTTCTGTTTGTTTAATGTTCTCAAATATCTTTTGAGTACCCAGTGTATTCCAAAGGAATCCATACCACCAGATGAGAGGGTTCTCTAGAACAGTCTTCCTGGATAACCTAATTTCTACTCTTAGATCCTGCTAAGTTGGCTGATTGGATCTGTGAATCACAGACCTAATTTCTTTAGCAAAAAGTTGTCCAGCTACAACCTTGTTTTTCTCTCCATAAAAAGCTTTCTAAAAAGCCTTGGGGATGTAGGTCAGTGTAAGAGCACTTGCCTAGCATGTGTGAAGTCCTGTGTTCAATCCCCAGCAACACACACACACACACACACACACACACACACACACACACTTTTAATGAGAAATCAATACATTCTTAGAAACAAAGGAGAATAGAGATACAATACATCAAAATTTCTAGGATGGAAGAAGGCAGTTCTAAGAGGAAAGCTTATAGCATTGAGTTCCTACATTTAAAAATAGAAAAATTACAAATAAATAATCTAATGCTATATACCTCAAGGCCTTAAAAAAGAAAGAACAAATTAATGTCACAATCAGTAGAAGACAGGAAATAAAATAAAAGCCAAAAATTATGAAATCTGGAGTTAAAAAACTAATACACAGGATTAATGCAACCAAGAGTTGGTCTTTGAAAAGCTAAATAAGTCAAACCCTTTGCCACATTAACAAAAAAAAAAAAGAAAGCAAGAGAAGATATGAAATTAGAGATGAAAAAGGAGCTATTACTATAGACACTTCTAAATTCCAGAGGTTCATTAGACACTATTTTGAAAATTCATTCTCCAATAAATTGGAAAATGTAGAAGACATTGACAAATTTCTGCCCAAATTGGACCAGAAAGATATAGGAAACCTAAATAGACCAATATCAAGTAATGAAATTGAAATAAATTAAAAGTCTTCCAACAAAGAAAAGCCTGTGACTGGAAGGATTCTCAACTGAGTTCAACCAGACCTTTAAAAAAGAACACCAGTCTTCCTCAAAATCATCCCATGAAATTGAAAGGGAGGGAATACTCCCAATTATATTCTATGAAGCCAGTATAACCCTGACACATCAAGGAAAATAAATTACAGACCAATATCCCTAATGAGCATAGATGCAAAAATCCCTAACAAAATATTAGCAAACCACACTGAAAATCACAGTAACAGTACGCCATGATGAATTTCATCCCAGGGATGCAACAGTGGTTAAACATACACAAATCAGTAAATGTAATTCACAATATAAATAAAATGAAGGACAAGAACCATGTGATCATCTCAGTAATTGCAAGAAAGGCCTTTGACAAAATGCAACAGTCATTCATGTTAAAAATGCTGGAGTAACTAAGAATAGAAGGAATTTACTTCAACATTATAAAAGGTAGGTATTTTTTGCCAATTATCCTTGCTAGGTAATCTAGGATTTTTTATCAAGCGCCTCAAAATTCTTTCAGCATCTACCTATAAACATTTCCAAAGACACTGACACATTTTTAGATATTCATTACAGCAGCATTCCTCTTCCTAATTCCAAAATCTGTTGTAATCAGGATACTTCCAGAGAAACAGAACCAGTAGGAGATACAGAAATTGGTTTATATCTGTCTATCTATATCTATCTATCATCTGTCTATCTACTTATAATCTATCATGTATCTATATCTATCTTCCATCTATCTAGCATATCTATCTACTATCTATCTATCATCTATCCATCCATTTCAAGGAATTGACTTATGTGATTATAGGAGCTGGTAATCCCCAAATCTATAGGGCTCTTGCAGGAGTTGAACTGCAGTCTATAGGCAGATTTTCCCTTTTGGGGGCACCTTAATTTTGCTTCTTTTTTCTCTAAAACAGTTTTATTGAGATATTATTCAATAAACAACCTACCCTCTTAATGTGTACAGCTCAATGGTTTTGATATATTCACAAATACATGCAAGTACCGCCATATTCAATTTCCTAATATTTTTATCACTGCAAGGAAAAAACCCTGCATCCTTTAGCTACCACTCCCCATCTCCTAATTCCCAACAAGCCTTAAAGAACCACTGGTCTATTTTACTTCTCTAAAAATTTTGTGTCTTAATTTAGGGTGTTATGAATACCTGGTCTCTTAATTCAGAACCTTCAGAGTCACTCTCATTCAATTAATATAAAGTCTATGATCTCTTTCCTTTTGATTTATTTTGGACCAACTGCCTTCTTTTCCATTCCCTCCACTGCTGTTTTAAGCCAGTCTCCAAATGGTCCTTTCTGCCCATGGTTACCCTCCAGTGAATCCTCCACACTCTTGGCAGTCTGACTTTTCTAAATCCTAATCTGATAACCCAATTACTCTTCTAACCATTGCCCAGAGGTGAACTCTAAAACTCAGAGGGTGATAAACAAGGCTTCCACAGCCTATATTATCTGTTGCCCTATCTACTTTTTCAGAATCATGTCCCCATCTACCACTTCTCCCCTGTACGAGTTGCTTTAATACTTCAGACACACGCCAGGTACTTGAATTCCCAAAACATTTAACATTGTTTCACATCCTAGTATTTTGCCTCTGGTTTCCATCTTTGAATGTTCTCCCTTCCACTCTGCATTTCTCCACCTCCAACAACATAAGAAGGCATCTTGTTATCTTTTAAGATTAGATATCTGAAAGGGGCAGAGAATCCATCAAAAAGTGGAGGGAAAATTATACATGAGATTTAAGAGAACGTATCATGTCCTGAATAGTCTTAAGAAACTGTGCAGTTACTAAAAATGATTAAAACAAACAAAAATTTTCTCTTGGCTTTCTAAGCAGTTAAACTTCTACTCATTTTTTAGACTTGACTTTTGTACAATTATATTCTCATACTCAAAGATGTACAGGTAATTCATAATGCCCTGTTAGAGCATTTTAAAGTTTAATAATGGGTTGTAGTTATGAAAGAAGCCGGTGTGTGTGCATGTGTACGTATGATGTAAAATCAAAATAAATTTTCTGTTAAAATGTGATGTGGAGTTTAATTATAGCCATATTTTTGGTTATCTTTTTTTGTATGGCAGCCATTTGTGTTGTCACAAGACCCACAATAAGTGTCTGTTGTTACAACTGCATAATATGGTGGTCGTGAAGTTTTAGAAATTCACACCATAAATTCTGCATAGGTAATTTCCATCACAACCCTAAACAAAGTTATTAAATTTTAAGGTGCACAGGGGAAAGAGAATAGCATGCGCAGGCACTTGATGAAGACCCTGCCTGTGTTTATGTGTGTGTATGTGTACGTCTGATATGTGATTATGCATGCGATTATCTGTGCATACATAATGCATTTTTTTCTGGGGCACTTTTAAGTGTTTTTTTTCTGTTCTGTTTTTTCTCTGTATTGAGTGAAATGCAGTTAAACTGGTCACCATTTTTCTTAGACTAAACATCTGTACCCTTGAATACTAAGCCATCTCATACTTAGTCACCATGAAAGAAATATACAGTTCTTTTCATTTATCGTCATCCTCTTTCCCAAACGTAAAATCATTCCATTCTGAGGAATTCTGTCAAATTCATGGCACACCAAAAAAAGTGATTCTCCATTTCAGGAAATAGCACTAAAAGGTAGAAAAGAGTAGGAGGATTATTTTCCTCAGGGTTTTCTAGGAAATGCTTTATTTATCCAAATATTAAAATACTTACAGCAAAATAACCTCAATTTCCATGTCAGATACATTTTGAGGAATTTTAAAACATTTAAAATTGTTTGAACAATAAAATGAGACTGGGTGGCTTTGCAGTTTAGGAAGCTGCAAACCTAAAAGTTCTTAAAATCATGGCTTTTTTTTTTTTTTTAAGTTGAAAGTGGCCTTCGGCTTCAACAGTGTGCAGGATGTGGCAGGCGCTGATAAGTGGCCAGACCACAGGACCCTCCGTCCTGTAAGATTCCATTCCAGTCGCTGCTCAAGGACACTTTTTATCATACAAATGTGCTTGTGTGATTTTTCTCCCTTTGACTAGTTTTAATATTAGGAGTACTTTACCCCAGTGATATTAGTTTCCATAGTGCTTTCTAAAAAAGAAGGGGATATTCTAAATGACAGAATGGTCTCCTTAAATCTCCATTGGAATAAACAGATCTCAACTTCACTTGTGCACAATTATGGTATACCAAAAACTATAAAGAAGGATCCAAGATTCTGGTGTGAGTTGTCAAGAATTAGTTCATGTTTATACATTTGAAGTTTCCTTCTGTGGCCATGTAACAACCAAGTGGCCTAAAGAGAAAGATAGGACTCTCACCGTGGCCACATGTCCTGGATCTCAGATCCCAGCTGGGGAGATAAGCCCGTCCTCTGCCCTTTTGATCTGAGATGTCCCTGGACGTGGGCAGAGAAGCAGAGGAGGAGGAGGGAAAGGGTGAGCAGGGATATGTTCTCACATTTCTAGCAACATGGTCACTGTCCATAAGCACTTTATTTCTCCCCAAACTTACAGCACAGAAGCTTTGCTGAAGGGGGGCATGGAAGAGGTAACGTAAGCACACACGCTTGACCACTCGCTCCAAGGACATCAGTGCCTTCACCTTCCTCCCAGAAAGAAGGTGAGGAAGTGGCAAGGAAAACCGCTTCCAAATCTACTTTCCATGACTACCAAGCACCCTATCCTAAAGCTCCTGGTGATTAGTCTTTACCTTCCTAACCCATTTGAATATTCTTCATGCATTTTCCGTGGTTCAGAAAGATCATTAAAATGTAGTCCCATGAATATTGAGGCTTCCTTTTTGATCGTATAAAATGAGACTAAGATGCAAATGACCTGTCTTTTGCCTCCACTTTTGTTATGCCCACTCTCAACTAGTATCTTGGGCTACAGCTGCTATTGTTACTGAGTTTCCTCTCAGCAAGCATTTATTTAATGGTTCAGGAATGTCCTATACATGTAGGCATGCAGTAACAACCCATTTAATTTCTCCATTTTAAAAATGAGAGCAGATTTTTAAACCATGTTACCAAATAAGAGTTGTGCTCTTCCAGTTAAAATTCAATTACAATTTTTGTGAAATGAACATATATGGATCTGAAATTATTTTATTCAATAATGAATAGGATTTTTTTGGAGGGCAAACATAATATTTAGAGCAATCAGTTATTTCAAGGGCCTTGCCTGATTTACCCTGTTCTATGTCTGCTCTGTCTTCCCTAAACCTAATAGGACATGACTAATACAAGCAAGACATGCAGAAATAAATCAGAGAGAAAAATCATCATCCAGCCTGACTTACAGTTCTCAAGATGAAACATCATTAAAAATCCCTGTTTCTTCTGTTGAAGGGGCACATCAGATGTTAGGAAATACTGTTTTAAGAAAGATAACATTGAGTTTTATGTGTTTTTAACCTGGGAATTCTTTTAAGAATTGCTATTAATTCTACCTCTCTAAGGGACAGGGAGGAAGCAATCTGAGGCTATGTTTTCCAGGTAGGGTGAATGCCTGGAAGGGTTAGGCTGAAGTACACATAGTCAGAGAACCATTCCTTCAGCTAAAAGCAATTCATCTTTCAGCTGGAACTGGCTGAAGCTCTGAGCACAGTCGTCCACAGTACCTAGGCCCCTAGATAGGAATGCCAATGGAGTTAACGGAATAGGAAGCCGCTTGCATTGTTGAGTAAGAACAATTCAACAGTTCAACAGTTCAAAGTTGAAATGGATCAACCTGAACATTGTTTGTGTATTTTTCTTAACAAAGCAAGGAGTACAGCATGTTATCTATTGCTTCTAGTAAGTTAAATAAAATAATGAACATGGGACTGTTGAATTCCTTTCTTTCAGGTTTTTCTCTGGGGAACTGTTTGATTTTCTTAGACCCAGGACTTTTTGAAAGGTGGAAAGAGAGAGTGGGTACACGAATGAGTGAAGCTCAAAAAAAAAAAAAAAAAAAAAGAGGAAGACCTTGAAGCTCTGGTACAAAAAGCTTCTCCCTGTCTTCTTTGCCTTCTCTGGAGTCTTAGTGACTTCAAGGCTCAGAAGATGGTACAAGGGAAGACGGGAAAAAGTTTTGCCAGCATTGCACTCGGAAGAAAGAGATCCTGTTTACTTCAAAAACATCCAAAAAGTAAAAGTAAGAAAAACAGTTTTCCCCAAACCATTAACTAAGACATTTCAGAACCAGATTCTCCATCAGCTCTTTTGGAATAGTTGCACACACTGGTGTATGTATTATTAAGTTACATTTGTTATTCAACTATGACCTTAATGATTGAACATGATTGCACTTTCTTAGGTTCTATGAGGGCCAGGCAGATTGAGGGAGGGAGAAAAAGAGGTGGGAAAGAGGAAAATTCAGGGACTAGGAGCTGGGAAAACCCATGTGCACCACAGAGTGTACTCCTGCTTCCAAAAAGAAAAAAGAAAGAAAGAAAAAAAAAAGGGGTGGTGGTGGTGGTTAACATGTGGAGAAAAGAAAATGGCAGATTAGAGGAGGGGTGCTCTTTCCAGTTGTTCTGTGGTCCAGAATTCAAGTAGTGGGAGTACTGTGTCTCTGCAAGGTGAGAAGAGAAGATGAAATCCATTTCAACCTGCTTCAGATCCTGGCCACTCCAGCAGGCAACTTGGTGGTCAACACAGAAACAGAAAGGGTTTAACAACCTCCAGCCCTCAATTTCTCTAAGGGGTATGGAGCCCAAGAAGAAATGGAAAGAATGGAAATCCAGCACAGGCAGTGACTATTTATCCTTGTTGATAGTTTTGACCACCTCAGCAGAGAAAATACTTGCATTTGTCATTATGATGTGTGTGTGTGTGTGTGTGTGTGTGTGTGTGTGGTGTGTGTGTGTGTGACTCCATTTACTGATGCATACATGGACATAAACACAGACATATGTGTATTGTTGTGTGTGTCTGCATATTTATTTCTTTTTTCCTCTTTTATTATTCATTAACTCTTTTTCTTTGCTTTGTCTTTTGAGGAATAGTTTTTTTGTTTTTAAGTTTTAGTTTTGTTTGTTTCCCATGTTACTCTCTCTCTCCCTTTTTCTACCTCTATTATCCCATTCTCTTGTTCCCTCTATTTCCTTTACTTACATTTCCTCTTCCTTCTTTATAGCCTTCACTTGCTACCTTTTTTCTGCTTTTACTGTCCTCACATTTTGAATATTCTGAACTTTCCTTTGCCTTCTTAGCACATTTTCTTTTCTTAATGAACTTTATGTTTAGCATATTTTGGAACCATTTAGTTTATATAATTTCTGTTTTCATCATTCATGTTGGGATTACCCCCACATCCTTTTAGAATACACAGAGTTGTTAAGTGTAGAAGAGCAATCATGGAGGATGTAGCCTATATACTCCACTGTGCTGTATGCAAAATGATTCCCTGATCTATCAGCAGGACCCATACTGTATCAAATACTGTATCAAAGTGTATGAATCACTATGAAGAAATATCAGGGAAGCCATACTACAAAACCCACATGGAAATATATTGAGCAATTTAGAAGAATCTGATATCCCAGAACATTTCACAAAGAGAAGGCTGCGCCCTAAAAAGGCTCACACATAAAAGTGGAGGAGAGATCATCCTACAATTCTCAACTCAGGAGAACAAAAATATGAAAAACATGGTAACATAACACTTCCTAAAGTTTATAATTCACCAGCAACTGATTTGATTCCAAAGATATTGTAGTGGATGAAATATCAACTAAAGAATTCAAAAGAATGATTATAAAAATAATCACATAATTCCAAGAGAACACAGAAGAACAGCTGAATGAATTAAGGAAGCCACTACAGAAAAGGAATGAAAATTTTAATAAAGCAATAGAGATATTAAAAAATAACCAAGCAGAAATCTTGGAAACAAAAGGCACAATAAATAAAATAAAAAATTCAGTTAAATATTTCTTCTATAGAGTAGACCATGAAGAAAACAGACTCTCAGGGCTGGATGACAAAATGGCTGGCCTCAAACACTAGAGCAGTATTAAAAAAATCCAACTGATTATGCTCAAAATATACCAGAACTCTGACACAATATTTAGTGGCCAAATTTAAATCTTACTGGAATCAAATAGGGTTGTGAGATGAAGGCTAATGACATGGTATCCATGTCATTAGTAGTTCTACAGGGAAATAAGAACAGAAAAATTCCAATCCTTGGAAAAAGATCCAGACATGGGAGGCATTCAGAACACACACACACACACACACACTAACACAGAGGGAGAGAGAGAGAGAAGAAGATGAAACAAGACCCTCTATGCAACACATTATAATTAAAGTGCCTAACACATAGAACGAGTCTGAAAATCGGAAAACCATTGAAGAAAGTCAATCAGGCTTACTTCTGATTTCTTAGCACCAACTCTTAAAAATCCAGGAGGTCTTAGAAAGATGTGGTCCAAGCCCTGAAATGAAATGATTGCAAACCAAGATTGCTGTATTCAGAATTTCTATCCTTCAGAATCAAAGAACAAAAGAAAAACCTACCAAGGTAAGCAGAAACTAAAAGAATTCATGATCACCAAGCTGGCACTACAGAAAATACTCAAAGAAATACTACACACAGAAGAAATTAAAAACAAATTCCAGAGCTCTAAGTGGATGGTTTTCATTTGAAGAGTAGATAAGTAAGTGAGAAATAGGACCAAATTAAACATTAGAAATAAATCAAAATGGCAGCCCTTGTTCATGCTAAAAATACTAAAGAAACTAGGAATAGATGGGACTTACCTCAACATCATAAAGATTACAGATGAAAAATCCCAAACAGCATCCGAGTAAATGGGGAAAAACGGAAAGCATTTTTCTCTCAAAACAGGAATAAGATGGGGCTGGAGCTGTGGCTCAGTGTTTTCTGTGCTTGCCTGGCAAGCACAAGGACCCGGGTTCAAACCCCAGCACCACATACACAACTAAGTGTCAGAGCAACTAAAGCCATGTGAAAAACTAAATAAAGTTGTTTCTCCCTTTCTCTATTTCTCTCACTGTCCCTCTCTCTTTAAAATAAAAAAGGAATAAGATAAGAATGTTCACTCTTGCCATTCCTATTCCAGCAAATACTTGAAATCTTAGGCGAGAGAAGGAAAGAGAGGGTACAACAGGAAAGGAAAAAGTCAAATTATCACAGTTTGCAGATTACATGACCCTATATTTAGAAGATTCACTACAAGACTTTTTGAGCTAATAAACAAATTCAGCAAAGTAACAGAATAAAAAAAATCAACATACAAACATCAATAGCTTTCCTATACCCCAATAATTAGTTTGCTGAAAAATAAATCAGGAAATTAATTCCATCCACAATAGCTTAAAAATACCTAGGAATACATAAAACCAAGGATGTGAAAGACCTCTACAATGAATATTATGGAATACTGAAGAAAGAAACTGAAGATGCTAGAAAATGGAAAGCCCTCCTATGTTCATGGATTAGGAGAATCAATATTGTTAAAATGACCATACTATTGAAAGAGATCTATAAATTCAATGCAATTCCCATAGAAATACCAATGACATTCTTTACAGAACTAGGAAAAAAATCCTAAAATTCATTTGAAAGAATAAAAAGCCCAGAGTAGACAAAGAAATTTTAAGCCAAAAAAGCAATGCCGGAGGCATCACAATACCTAACTTCAAATTATAATACAGCTATAGTAACAAAAGCAGCACGGTACTGGCATAAAAATAGAAACAGACACGTGGTATAAAATATGAGACGCAGAGACAAACCCACACATCTACAGTCATCCAAACCTTGACAAAGGTGCTGAAAACATACCTTGGATAATAGCCTTTTAAAACACTCGATGTTGGGAAAACTGATTTTCCATATGTACAAGAATGAAAGCAGACCCTTATCTTTTACCCTGTACAAAAATCAACTCAAAATGGATCAAAGATCTAGGAATTAGACCAGAAACTTAGCAACAGCTAGAAGAAAAGGCATGATCAACACTTCTACATATTGGTACAGCTAGTGACTCCAGTAGGACCCTAAAGTTCAAGAAATAATATCAAGAATTAATAAATAGGATGGCATCAAATTAAAAAGCTTCTGCACAACAAAGGAAACATGAGTGAAGAGAAAACCTACAGAATGGGAGAAAATATTTCCTTCCAACAGAGTATTAAGATCCAAAACATATAAAGAACTTAAAAAGCTTAACATGAACATAAAATAACCCACTTAATAAATGGGCAAATGAACTAAATGGACATTTCTCAAAAGAAGAAATACAAATGGCCAACAAATTTATGAAAAAGAAATTTCAACATATTTAGCAATTAGAGAAATGTAAATGAAAACTACCTGGAGATTTCAGCTTGCCCCATTTAGAAGGGTAGCAATCAAGAATAGAAATATAATAAATGCTGGAAATGATGTAGGGAAAGGAATACTTTTACACTGTTGATGGGATTGTAAATTAATACAATCACTATGGAATTTCCTCAAAAGACTAGGAAGGAAACCACCATATGACCTAGCTATTCCTCTCCTTGGTATTTATCTCAAAGACTTAAAGTCAGCATACTATAGTGATATTACATAACAATTTTTATTATATCACATTTCACGATAGCCAAGGTATGGAACCAGCATGGGTGTCTATCACAGATGAATGGATAAACAAAGTCTGCTGTATAACACAATGGAGTTTCAGCCATAAAAAAGAAAGAAATTACATCATTTGCAGCAAAATGGATGGAACTTGAGAGCATTATGTTAAGTGAAATAAAGAAGCTAAGAAAATCAAGGGTTACATGTTTTACTCATATGTGGAGAGAGAGGATGCAGAGCAAAAACTGGTGTGGGAAAGCTCATGAAACTGGATGTGAAACCAGTAAAGTTGAAGAAGGATGTCAAAGGGAGGGAAAGTAGAGGAAATAGAGAACAAAATTGACCAAATTATATTGTGTGCATGTCTGACATGTAATGACAAATCCCATCATTATATATAATTATAATGGACCAGTAAAATATTAAAAAAATTTTTTAAAAGAATTAGAAGAAAATTTGCAGCAAAAATAAAAAAAATTTTGAACATTGAGTAACAATCATAAATGTATGGCCTTTTTGAACACTGTGCTGAAATCTCCTAATTTGATTTACAAGCCTAGGATTGTTCTTTTGTTTACTGCTTTATTTTTATCACTTGTGTTTTTCCTTCATTCTTTTTAAAAAGCATCAACTCAGCACTTCCTATTAAATGTAGAACTGAAAAAAAAGACATAGTGTAGTGAGTAGATTTACAAAATTTATTTTGTGAATTAATATTTTTTTGGTGCTTTGACTATATTTAAGTTGTAATTGACTTTCAGAATTTGGTACTAAAACACATGAGTTTCATTTCTCTCTGAAATTTTTTTTATCCAAGAATTATTGATGCTAAAATTATTAAAGGTATGTCAATTAAGTGCATGTCATATTAAGCTCATGGTGTAATGATCATAGAAGACTTTCTGACATTCTGTATTAGTTATTCTTCATACAATATTCTCAGGTCTGAGACAATAACTTTTTTTTTTTGCTAATATTTTCTCCCAGTCTTCTTTTTATTTTATTACAGTGTCATTTCAAGAACAAAAAAATTTTTTTAAAAAATTTTTATTGTCTAATTTATCTACATTTTCTTTTATGAATTCTTGCATTTAATATCTTATCTAAGAAATCATTACCTAACCAAGGAGACAATAATTTTTAAAGTAACAGTAATGTTCAGGACCAAGTAATAGTCCCAATGCACTAAGTGCTTATGATCTTCAAAGATCATTTCAGCTCTGGAAAAATTCAGTTATATTTTTATGAAAAAGTTTAGTCTAAACTCACTCTGTGGAGTAAAATGTAACTTATAGTTTAAAAAAAATTTAGAAATCTTTTGCTGCAAATTCTTTAATTTCTTCTGAAACAAGAATCACTGAAGAGGGAGGATCATTCTCCCATCTTCTGTGGGAGAATGATGGGGGTACCTTCTTCAACAGAACCGGGAAAAAGAGTCCTCAGATAGGAACAGCGGAATCCAGAGGGAGGGACAGCAGGAGAGCGTCTGCCCCTGCTCAACCATCTTGCCCTTCCTTTCTCTTTTAACTCCCCTGCCCCTTGACTTTTGAAGTGAGCACAAGGAAAGGATGAAGTGGCAAGAAAAAAGAGAACCGTACAAAATATAGAATAAAACTCCATTATGTGTCTTTCTATGGCCCACATTCAAGGAGGAGTCATCTGAAACATGTCTTTGAATATTCAAAACTTTAATCCCAACAAGTGGTTCTACTGCATTTTATATTCTGTTCCCTGAATGTGATGGTTCTTTGCATGTTTTATTTAAGAAAATGAAAATCATCCAACCATGGAAGGAAGAGAGTAAGTCTTAGAAATGATTTGATGAGGGTGATGGGAGTTTTGCTGTTCAGTAATTAATAATATTTTAAAAGAAAAAATTTATATGAGTAATTATTAACATATATGGGAGAACTGATTAATTAAATACAAGGAACTAAAAAAATGCTCAATTTGACAATTATTTTAGATTTTTCTCCTATTTTATTTAATTAAAAAAATTTTTTGTGGGGTACCAGAGATTGAAACCAGGTGTGTTTAACCACTGAGCCACATCTCCAGCCCTTTTATAAAAAAATATTTTTATTTTGAGACAGGGCCTTGCTAAGTTTCTTAGGGGCTCGCTAAGTTGCTGAAGCTGTCTTTGAACTCGATCCTCCTGCATCAGCCTCCAAAGTTGCTGGGAGTATAGGTGTGAGCCAATACACCCAGCTCCTCCTATTCTTTTTTGTTTTTTATTAAGAGTATATAGAGATACAAATGAGAGGGAAACATTAATAGACCATCAATAACCAAAGTATATATACATAGTCATCCAGGGGTAATGCCTAAACATGGATGACCACCTTGAGTTTTACCTGTTGCAGTTACCCCCAGGAGAACTCTTGCATAAAATGGGTATCTTGTGGAGGAATAACCTCTGCTTCTGAGATCCTCCTATTCTTTTTGAGCTTAAACTGTGATCTAAAGAATTATTGATTTTTCTTCATTATTGCATTTAATATAACTTCTGTAACATGTGATATAATTCATACATCACCATGAGATAGGTTTATTATATTCATTAGCATCCATAACATTAAATGACCACAATATTAGAAGGATTAAGGTTCAGTATGTTGTTAAACACCAATAAAATCATTACAACTTATATAGCATTTTATAAATTGCCTTCTAAAAATTAGAGAAATTGGATTAGAAAACCTATCTATTCCTAAGATGAAAGCACAGAGAAAAAACTAGGATGCCATCATATACTATATTCCTTGGTTTGGATGAGAGGTATCCCCCCAAAGCTCAGGATGTAAGACAATGCAAAAAGGCTGAGAGCTGAAATTATTGAGGTATAAGCCTTAACCCAATCAGTGAATTAATGCCCTGATAGGGATTAATGGGGTGGTAACCAGAAGCTGGTAGGGTGCGGCTGGAGCAGCTTGGTTGTTTGGGCTGTGTCTTGGGGGTGTATATTTTGTATTTGATTAGTGACATCTCTCTCTGCTTTGTGATGTGATGCCTTGAGCTGCTTCCCTCCGCCACCCTCTTCCACCATACTGTCTGCCTCACCTCAAGCCCCAAGGAACGGAGCTGGCCTTCTAAGGACTAAGACTTCTGAAACCGTGATCCCTAAAATAAACTTTTCATTTGTTCAAACTGTTCTTATCAGTCTTTTAGTTGTAGCAACAAAAAAGCTGACTAAAACATTCCTATTTCCGCTTAGCCACATGTGAGCTGCGTTATTGTCCAGAGGACAAACCACATGAGAATGGGAGTGATAGAGTATAGCTCACTATTACAGAATCAGCAATACACGACTTTATCTGCCTGTTGGGGTTTTTTCAAATAACAGAACGTCTTACATAGGTCAGTGTCAAGCTAAGCACCTTTGAATCAAACCTGAGTGAGGAGAGAGCTAAAAAGATTTTCAAGAGAAGGGTGCTATGATCAATGTAAGCTCCCGTGAAGACCCCTCTGGTGTGTTATGTTGTCTAGGAGGGAAGGTGGAAGGACAGTTAAGAATTTATTGTTATTGTTATTCTCAAAAATATATAGGAAATTCCAATGAAAATTGGTTTTGGAAATTACTGTTGTACAGTTTGTGTCCGGAATCAGAGTGTCAACAAGAGAAATTTGGAAATGAATTCCGCAAACTTGTTCTTACTGCGTTGTTGAACTTCCTAATGCAGTGTTCTTCCTGAAATGAAGTTGAAGCCTCAGAAGTGAACACAGCTTTCTCAGGATGCAAAACTATGATTCTTTTAACTTGGAAGGGTGGATGACCATTGCTTTCGGAGGGAAGAGAGAAAACAAACCCAACTTCAAGGAAAGTCAGGCCATTTCGTTAACAGTGCTCAGTTGTGAATTTTTATTTCTTTGTTTCTCATGAGAGATCTTGGCCAGGGTGCTTCTGGATCACTTCTGAGAAGCATTGCCCCAATGTATTCTTGGAATAATTGTGTGACTTTAGACTACCATGTGGTACCACAAATTGTGTTATCTCTACTTGGTGGAAAGTCCCCACGGAAGTGTTTTCCATGTCATGTTCACCAACTTTTAAAAAGCATAAGCAATGGTCGTAGATCAGGTTTAACTGTACTTGGCATCCATAATACTGGTCTGCCGGGCAGGCAATTCAAGAAGTCTAGGTGCTAAAGCAACGATACACCTGATCCAAGGTATATCAGGAAAGATACACCTGATCCAAATTTTAGAACTGGTTTGAGGCTAATTTGGGCTGATGTGAACTAAGATCCTGGGAGTTTGGAGTATGACAGGAATTTCTACAAATATTTCTGTAATAAATATTTTAAAAGAAGAATGTCAATATTGGGATATTATAGGGGAGATAAGCAATATAAATGATATAATTTGAATATGCAGATGAAATGAGAATTATTATAGATAAATAAAATTAATATTTTTTTCTCCACAAAATAATTAGCTAGGGAGAGATTAGGAAGGATATCTAGGAGACTGGAGGGTGGGAATATGGGGGAATCATCTCAGAAGGAGATCTCTGACCTCCACGAGATGTCCATTTAACACAGGGGTTCTTCTGGGGGAAACATAGAATCATGGGGAATCCAAGGGGGGAATCCATGACATGGCATCAGCCTTGGATAAATATGTAAATATACATTTGTTCTTGATTCTTTGACAATGATTCCGCCTCAATTGTAACTCCATATTCATCTAATAAAAAAAACCAATTAGCTAAAGAAGAGGAGAAAAACTTTGCATATAAGAACAAATAAACAGCTACTGAAAAATACATTATATTTCATAGGAGATGCTCCTTGCCCCATCTTATATAAACAAATATAAATAAAGTAATAACAACCAAGTTTGTGGGGCTGGAGAGGAGGCTCAGCACGCTCAAGTACACGGGTTCAAACCCCAGCAACCCATGTGCACAACTAAGTGTCAGAGCAACAAAAGCCATGTGAAAAAACTCAATAAAAAATTGATTCTCTCTCTCTCTCTCTCACTGTCCTTCTCTCTTAAAAAAAAAAAGCAAACCAAGTTTGTGGGGCACAAGAAAAAGAGATATAAGTAAGGTTTTGCAAACTTGAAAAATCTTACAGAAGAAGATGGAGGCAATATATAGGATCATACTTTGGGGAATTCATCCCATATAAATGCCTCTTTTTCTTATTAATTGTACGTATTAATGGCTTTTACCGTGACATTTGCACATATGCATATATCATGCATTGATGATGTTTGCATTATCTTATACTCTCTCTTGCCTTTCCCGTCCCACTGGCTGTATTTCCAGTTCCTAATAGTCCCTCTTCTACCTTCAGATCATCTTTTTTTAGTTTCCACATAACAGAATAACACATGATTCTTGTCTTCCTTTGTCTCAATATGATGTCTCCAGTTCCATCCATTTTCCTGCAAACGATAGGATTTCATTCTTCTTTATGGCTGGGTAATACTCCGTTGTGTAAATATACACCATATTTTCTTTCTTTCCATCTTTGATGGGCACCTGGGCTGATTCCATATCATGGCTACTGTGAATAGTGCCATGTCGGGGGCGGCACCCAGGGCCCACGCCATACAGGCAGCTTTAAGATGGCGGCTGGCAGCTGGCCCAACCAAGTCAGCTGACCTCTTGTTGTTTCTGGTTCTTGTGCTTGCAACATCTGACCACCTAGGGACAACCAATAGGAGCCAACAGCAGAGTTTTCTTCCTCATAGCAACAGCCTATGGATTGGTTCATTTTTACTATATAAGCAGTGTAACTTCCTGAATAAAAGAAGAGAGATCTCCACAAGCAACAAGTGTGTACACGTCGTTATTGCCGCCTCGCCGGTCGAGGGGACAACGACAGTGCCACAATAAACGCAGATATGCACATGTTTCTTTTGTACGATGACTTCATTTACTTTGGATATATATCCAGGAGTGAGCTAGCTGGAACATATGATAGTTCTATTTTTAGTTTTTTGAACAACATCCATACTCAATTTACATTTCCACCAAAAGTGTACGAGAGTTCCTTTTTCTCCATTTGCTTGACAGCATTTGTTGTTAATTTATTTAAACAGTAGCCCTTTTGACTTCAGTGAGAGGAACTCTTACCATTACCATTTTTGAATTGCATTTCCCTGGTGGGTAAGGAAGTTGAGCAAGTTTTTCATATATTTAGTGGCCATTTATAGTATTCTTTTGAAAAAATA
>PVKS010023244.1:0-32614 GCA_004027875.1 Aplodontia rufa
ACTCCTATGAGTTCTTCATATACCCTCCCCCCTCCCCATCCCCTTCCCTCCACCTCCAAGTTCCCTAGGGAGCTTTCACCCCTGTTGCACTGAAAGTCATTCAATTTGAGGCTTTGTTAGGTCAGCAGTCTGTCCTACTGCTTCAACATAAATTCTAGTATCAACAGATGAGAGAAACCATTCAGCTCTTAAGTCTCTGAGCTTGGGAGACTTCACTAAGCATAATTCTGTCCATCTCCTGGAATATTTTCAATCTGCTGTTGGTTGAATTTGAGGATGTGGAACTCATGGACTGACTGTACTTGATTTAACAAATATTTAGAATCATCTTACTACCTGTGGAACTCTTTGCTATGTTCAGCACAAGACTGAAACATAATTGAAGTGCCTTCTTTGTTCTGAAGAAGAAAAAAATTTAATTGTATACATCTTACTGTCTTTGTTTTGTATTATAGATTTATAGTCTTCCACTGCATTGGACATGGTGGCATACAGTGCCGTTCTACTCTTTATAACTATATACCTTACCAAGTTCTCTTTATCTTTGTGATGAGCCCTAGAAACTTCTCTTTTGGAGCAAATACACACTTTTCTTTCAAGCCCTTTTATGTAATGAAATATATATAATGGAAATAATGCTTGTAATTAGTCAATAGAATGTCTGTTATTTACTTTTTAGCAAAAATAAGAAATATATCTACTTGACACAATAAATAAGTTCCTTGTGTTGTCTATTCTGGGCCTTTTGCTTCTCTGTATATATTAGAATTAATTTGCTGATATCCAAAGTAATTGGTTTGATTGAGACTAGATTGCATCAAAAGAATTGGCATGTTGATATGACTTGACACGGTGTCTTTAGATCTTTTAACTTCTGATTTCTTTCATCGGAGTTTTGAATCCTTGCTCATACATATTTTGTTAGATATGTACCTTAGTATTTCACTTTTTTCTGCTAATGTGAATAGTGTTGTAGATTATACATTTACTATTTACTTATTAGTCTGAGGCGTTTTTACTGTAGATTCTTTGGAATTTCTTAGATAATCATATTGTCTTTGAATAAAGACCGTTTTATTTCTTCCTTTCTGATCTATATACTTGTTTCCTTTTATTTCATTAGCCAGAACTCCAATATGATAGAGATTAGAAGTGGTGAGAAGGTACAGCCTTATTTTGTTCCAGAGCAAAGGAGGAAAATAATCTAGTTTCTCCCCTTTAAGTTTGATATTAGCTATAGGTTTGCAAGAGGAAGAACTTCTCTTTCTTTGTTGAGACATGACTTTTCTCTTTCTTGTTTGGTGTGGACAGTTTGGATTGATGTTCTAATTCATTGAATTCTGATCATCTTTGATCTTCTAGTTTATTGACTCGTCTATCATCTTCTCTGTGATTGTGCCTTTCCAGTATAATTTTTATTTTGGTTCTATTGTTTTTCAGTTCCATTACTCTCATTTTGTTTTTATTTATATCTTTGATGTCTTTATGAGATGTTCTGTCTTTCCATTACTTTCAACTTGCTGAGACATTTTTACTTTTAACTATTTAAAATCTGTATCAGGTAATCACAATATCTTTGTTATCTCTTAATTTTTTTCCTGTGCAATTTGATATTTTACTATTATATTGTATGGTAATTTTCAGTTACATCCTGAATATTTTAAGTGTCATTTCGTGAGACCGTTTTGTTTAAATCCTATGAAGAAGTTGATATTTTAGTTTTAGCAGATCATCCATTGACTGGCTTGGGCCACACAAATTCTCATCAATCTTCCATGTTATCATTTTCATGTGTGTATCACCTAGTGTCCAGCATGAATTATAGATTGTGTTCTCTTATTTCAGTTCTTAATGTTTAAAATCTGCTGCTGTTTAGGTCCACTTGTGTGCGGTTTGGTGGTGAACCTTGGAATCCATGAAGAACATTATCTGATTGCTTTTCTGAGCTCCCCTTGATCTGTTATCTCCCTTGTACTCTCCAGTTCTTTAGGGTTGACTTGTTTGGTCCTCTAGTGAAAAAGCTTAAGTTTTATTAACAGTGTTTTACTATGTTTTTCTTTGACTGACCCACATCTGGGCTAAGCACAGAATCTGCATCTTTTGGAAGAAAAATCCAAAGTATGGCAAAGTGTAGATACTAGAAGAAATGAAGAATTGGGCTATTAATGCAATTAATCTGCCACAGATATATAAGCAAACTAGAAAGAATACATTTTATTTTGGCATTAAAATCTAACACCTACACCATTTAGTGAGACCCAGTCTAAAAATAAAGATATTACAGTGAGTGCCCTGAGTTCAAGATTCAATTCCCAGTAGCACTAAAAAAACAAAAGTATGGCTAGCACAATGGCTGAGTGGTTGGAGCACTTGTCTGACAAGCGAGGACTTGAGTTTGAATCCTAGTACCACATACATAATTAAGAGATGGAGAAACAAAAGTCAGGTGATAATATACATAAAATTGATTCTCTCTGTCTCACTCTCTTCCTCTCTCTTTAAAAAAAAAAATATAGATATTAAAAAAAACTAGGATCTGATGTCAACTCTTAGTATATTCTGTGTAAATTTGGAAGAATTTGACATAAATCCCTTTAAGTGAAGAAAGAATGCCAACTTACCATATTTTGTGAGACTAAAATATCATTTTATCAGATATATGCTTATAAAATTGCAGTTGTTGTAAGCAGAGTTGTTAGGAGAGGTTACTTGTCTTCTGTTTCATGTATAAAAATTGATTTTCGTTTCAGTAACAGACTACTAATAATAGTTGAGAAGAAAATGTAAAATAAGTTGTTCACACTGACTCTTCAATCTCCTATTTTGAGGATTTTAAAAACAAATATCTAGGGGAAAGAAAAGAAAAAAAATGTCTGCAATTTTGAATACTATTTTTATTTTACTTTGCCATATTTCTTTTATGGCCACTTTAACAATATCTAACATAAACAGCTTACAGTTTTCAAAGTCACTTTGCACAAATAAGCTTGACTGTACTTGGATATATGTCATAATTAGGCATCTCTTCATAGTAAGAGAAATAGTGCGGTATACACATCACTTCTTACCAGGCTAAGGAATAGCAGTGAAACTTCATGTGATACTCAGTAGAGACAGAAGGCAATAAAATGCACAGGAAAAGGGTCCGTGATATATATGTTCTCCCTAACTCTACTCACCCTTGAGTAGGTATGCCTGGACCAAAAGCTGCATGTACAAAAATGGACAGTGCTATAGGAGAATGAGGTACGCAGTCCCTATGCTGCTCTACTTACATGAAAGAAAAAATAAGATGTACTGGGAAACAATACCCCTCTCTTCCAAGCTTAGCAAAGGGTGAAGGGTTTCAGACAGGGTTACTATAGGAATTATCCAGAACTGAGTTGCCAGTAGCCTGGGGTCAGGTAGATGTCAGCAACTGGAATCAGCTTGAGAGTTTGAAGTCCTGTTTGTTGAGCCAAGATATGGTTTGGTTGACTTAGAGGCTACATTATAACTGTGTCTCTTTTCAAGAGACAAAACATCTGTTGCTTCTCAAGTGTTTGCAGAATTCTGCTTTTTAACTATGTATCTATAACGCCTAAATTTGGTAACAATAGCCTTTATTTATTTATTTACTTATTTATTTATTTAATAAAGAGAAAGGGATAGTGAGAGAGAATGAGAATCAGTTTTATTTAATTTTCATGTGGCTTTTCTTGCTCCGACACTTCGTTGTTTACGTGGTGCTGGGGTTTGAACCTGTGTCCTCACACATGCCAGGCAAGCACAGTAACCACTGAGCCACTGCTCCAGCCCAAGCCTTTTTATTTTTAGTGACAACAATAACCCTGAAAGTGGTCTAGCTCATTTATTCTTCAAACTTTTGTTTAGTTATCTTTTGATATCCATGAGGATTAATTCTAGGACTCTAGGAGATACACAAATCTTTATGTTCTAGTTCCTTATAGTAAATGGCATAGTGTTTGCATATTACTTATCCACAACCACATCTTCCATCCTCCTGTATGCTTTAAATTATCTCTAGATTACTTCTAATACCTAACACAATGTTGGTACTTTTTAAATAGTTGTTAGACTTTATTGTTTAGGGAGTAATGACAAATCTGTATAATTTCAATACAGTCACATCTATCTTTTCTTTCTTGGAACATTTTCCATCCTCATTTGCTTGAATTCATGCATGGGAAACCCAGGAAACAGGGCCAACCATATTCATATTATCAGTCCTGTAATGTGATATTCAGGATGCCATATGTACAGTGTCCAATCATATAAGATAGTTTAGCAACCATGAAATAAAGGAATCATTTAAGATCCAGAAATAAATTCTTAGGAAATTATATAAAATCAATAGATACTACAAATATTACAATAGGTTTCTGATTCTTTTCCTTATGCTTTAATATAAATTTGCTTTTATTTCTTATAACTGAAATACAAATGCAGTGTAAACATAATCAGAATTGAAATGGATTTCTGATTTGGATAAGGCTATATCAATGTAAAAAAACTAAACTATAAACAAGAAGAATTTAGCAAAAACATTGGGTTTTCTAATTGAATGTGTTCATTGTTAAGCATGATGTTAGAAAAATTAGTGTTTTCAAAAGTATTAAGAATCAGAAGCTATGCTTATTTTTACTTCATTTCCTTTATTACCTTTCTTAGGCGTATTGGAGAAGATATTCCACTAGAAAAAGATTTCTGAAATTGAAATATTATTCAGTCATCCTGCAATCTAGAATAAGAATGATGATTGCTGTTAGATCTTACAAACGATATCTTTGGGCCACAGTTACAATTCAAAGGCATTGGCGTGCTTGTTTAGAAAGAAATCAAGATCAACAAAGATATAAAAGATTAAAGTCATCATCCATTATAATCCAGTCTGTGTTCAGAAGATGGAAGCAACGTAAAATGCAATTACAAATAAAAGCTGCAGTAACATTGCAAAGAGCTTTTAGAGAATGGCATTTAAAGAAAAAAGCTAAAGAAAAGTCTGCTATCATCATACAATCATGGTATAGAAGGCACAAGGAATTACAGAAGTATATTTATATTAGATCTTGTATTGTTATCATTCAGAGAAGATTTCGGTGCTATCAAGCCCAAAAGTTATATAGAAGACAGAAACAGTCTGTACTGACTATCGAGAAATATTACAAAGCATATCTGAAAGGAAAGATTGAACGTACCAACTACTTAAAGAAACGAGCTGCAGCCATTCAACTACAGGCAGCTTTCAGGAGAATGAAAGCTCGTAATTTATATAGACAAATTAGAGCTGCTTATGTTTTGCAATCATATTGGAGAATGCGACAAGATAGATTTCAATTTTTAAACCTTAAGAAGATTGTTATCAAATTGCAGGCACACGTAAGAAAACATCAACAATTGCGGAAATATAAGAGAATGAAGAAAGCAGCCATTACAATTCAGACTCTTTTCCGAGCTTACATTTCAGCCAAGAAAGTTCTAGCATCTTATCAGAAAACACGTTCTGCTGCCATTGTTCTACAGTCTGCATATAGAGGGATGCAAGCCAGGAAAACATTTATTCA
Organism: Aplodontia rufa; assembly: GCA_004027875.1. NCBI lineage: Eukaryota > Metazoa > Chordata > Mammalia > Rodentia > Aplodontiidae > Aplodontia > Aplodontia rufa. The sequence goes on from PVKS010023244.1 coordinate 5,565, forward strand.
TATCCTCCTATCTGTTATAAAGATTCAATCATATTATCGTGCTTATATTTCCAGAGAGAAATTTTTGAGTCTAAAAAGTGCTGCAATAAAATTGCAGTCAGTTTTCAAGATGAAACAAACACGTAAAAAATATTTACGTTTAAGAGAAGCTGCATTATTAATCCAACAATGGTACCGCACCCAAAAAATGGCTGCACGAAAGAGAAGAGAGCATGTGCAGATGCGTGAGTCTTGTATCAAATTGCAAGCTTTTGTTAGAGGATACCTGGTCAGAAAGCAGATGAGATTGCAAAGAAAAGCTGCTGTCCTACTGCAGTCGAATTTCAGAATGAGAAAGATGCGGCAGCACTACCTGAAAACCTATAAAGCAATTGTTGTTATTCAGAATTACTATCGTGCATACAAAGCACAAATCAATCAGAGGAAGAACTTCTTGCAAGTCAAAAGAGCAGCTACTTGTTTGCAAGCGACCTACAGAGGTTACAAAGTACGCCAACTATTGAAACAACAATCTGTAGCTGCTCTTAAAATTCAAACTGCTTTTAGAGGCTACAGTGAAAGAGTAAAGTATCAGTCTGTGCTTTGGTCTGTAATAAAAATTCAGAGATGGTACAGGGCACACAAGTCTGTTTATGCTGTAAGGACACATTTTTTAAAGAAAAGGACAGCTGTGATTTCTCTTCAGTCTGCTTACCGTGGCTGGAAAGTCCGGCAGCAGATCAAAAGGGAGCATCAAGCTACAATCAGGATCCAGTCTACTTTTAGAATGAAGAAGGCCCAGAAACAGTTTAGGTTGTTAAAATCAGCAGCATTAGTGATCCAGCAACATCTAAGAGCGTGGACTACAGGAAAGAAGCAGCGTACGGAGTATCTTGAACTCCGTCATGCAGCCCTGGTGCTCCAGTCTACATGGAGAGGAAAAATGCTGAGAAGACAGATCAAAAGGCAGCATAAATGTGCTGCCGTCATACAGTCATACTACAGAATGCATGTCCAACAAAAGAAGTGGAGACTCATGAAAAACGCTGCTCTTTTGATTCAAATGTATTTTAGAGCTTACAGTATTGGAAGAGAACAGCATCGTTTATATTTGAAAACAAAAATGGCTATAGTAATTTTACAGTCAGCTTACCGTGGTATGAAAGTGAGAAAAAGAATAAAGGAATGCGACAAAGCAGCGGTCGCCATACAGTCTAAGTATAGAGCGTACAGAACCCAGAAGAAATACGCAACCTGTAGAGCTTCAGCCGTCATAATTCAGAGATGGTATCAAGGTGTTAAAATGGCAAACCAGCAGCGAAAAGAATATGTTAACTTAAAGAGGACAGCAGTTAAAATCCAAGCTGTTTATAGAGGTATCAGAGTAAGAAGACATATTCAGCGCATGCACGTGGCAGCCACTTTTATTAAAGCCATGTTTAAAATGTATCAGTCAAGATTAAGATACTGTGCAATGAGAAGAGCAGCTCTTGTAATTCAAGTAAGATATAGAGCTTATTGTCAAGGTAAAATTCAGCATGAAAAGCACCTGACGATTTTGAAGGCTGTTAATACTCTTCAGGCATATTTTAGAGGAGCAAGAGTTAGACAGGCTCTAAGAAAGATGCAAATTGCAGCAACACTTATTCAGTCACACTATAGAAGATACAGACAGCAAATGTATTTTAATAAGCTAAAGAAGGCAACAAAAACAATACAGCAAAGATACCGAGCAGTGAAGGAAAGGGACAAACAGTTTCAGAGGTACAACAAGTTGAAACATTCTGCAGTATGCATTCAGGCTACTTTCAGGGGCATGAAAACTAGGAAACATTTAAAAGTTATGCATTTAGCTGCCACCCTTATTCAGAGGAGATTTAGAACTCTGATGATGAGAAGAAAATTCCTTTCTCTCAAGAAAACTGTTATTTGGATTCAGAGAACATATCGTGCAAATCTTTATGTAAAGCATAACTTAAAACTCCTTCAGTTACAGAAGGCAGTTATTAAGATCCAGTCCTCATACAGAGGGTGGATGGTAAGGAAACAAATGCAAGAAATGCACAGGGCTGCAGTTCTCATTCAGGCCACTTTCAGAATGCGCAGAACATTCATTGCATTTCAGACTAAGAAACATGCCTCAATTGTAATTCAGCAACATTATAGAGCGTACAGAGATGCAAAATTGCAAAGAGAAAATTTTATCAGACAATGGGATTCCGCTGTGGTCATTCAAGCTGCATATAAAGGAATGAAAGCAAGACAGCTTTTAAGGGAAAAACACAGAGCTGCTACTATAATACAAAGCACATATAAAATGTATAAGCAATATTATTTCTACAAAAAACTTCAGTGGGCTACAAAAGTATTACAAGACAAATACAGAACAAATAAAAAGAAACAGAAAGCTCTTCAACCCAATGTGTGTAAGACAGAAACAACTTGTATTCAGGCAGGTTTTCAAGACAGGAACGTAGGGAAGCAAATTCAGAAACAGCATGAGGCTGCCATTATTATTCAGAAGCATTTTAAAGCCTTTAAAATGAGGAAACATTATCTCCACTTTAGAGCAACAGTAGTTTCTGTTCAAAGAAGATACAGAGCATTAACTGCCCAAGCAGTTTTTTCTATACAGTCTTCTTCCAGAGGCTTTAAGGTAAGAAGTAATATACAATGCATTCGCCTGACTGCCACACTAATTCAGTCATTCTACCTAATGCACAGGGCCAAAGCTGTTTATCCAGCAAAGAAAACTAATTTTTATTACACAGAATTATTGTAGGTCATATGTCAGCGTTAAAAGGAAAGCAAAAATGTTTTAGTAACTTGGGAGTCTGTATGTATGAACTATTCATGCTATGTTTAATGGCATGAAAGCTAGACAGAAATTGAGAAACTCAAGGGAAGGTTGGCAGACAGCCTTGTTAACCAGTCTGCATTCGGCTGTTAACGGAAGTAAAACTCAATATGAAGCTGTTAGTGGGGATGTTATGATTCACTGGTGGAGTAACACTTCTCTCTTTGCTTTTCCCAGGAAGGAGAGTGTCATGCTCAAAGTACGGCTACAGTAATGATTCAAAAAGGGCTTTGTAAAATGGTCACAAGAGAACCGGAATCACAGAAACGTGCTGCCCTACAAATTCAGTCCTTCCTTCTTATGGTTATGTATAGAAAAAGATTTGTTCAGCAGAAAAGAGCGGCTCTCACTTTACAGCATTATTTCAGGACATGGCAAACCAGAAAATGTTTTCTACAGTATAGAAAAGCAGCAATGGTTTTGCAAAATCACTACCGAGCCCATCTGTGTGCAAAACACCAAAGACAAGACTATTTACTAATCAGGAGCAGTGTTATCATTATTCAAGCTAGAATGAAAGGATTTATACAAAAACAGAAATTTCAAAAAATTAAAAATAGCACCATAAAAATTCAGGTATTTATATATTTATTTTAAGTTTAAAAATTCAACCTTTATTTTGATCAATATTGTGAGAATTTATAAAATGAGTTTAAGCAGGCCATGAAGAATTATAATATTTTAAGTGACCATTTTACTATCTTCCAAAGTAGAACATTTTTGATAAGGAGGAAAGACACCTTTGATAATTCAGACTGGACAGCATAGAACTTGAATCGGTTTGACCATGGTCACCCTGCTCTTCAGGCATTTCGTAATGTTATTTGTAGAACCCTTGAAAGAATTTTGAGAAGATGAGGATCTGTGTATTTGGTATTTTTTAAGGGAAAATTTTAAACTAAGCTGAAGTGTTATTTGGCATAATTTAGATCAAATAGGATAACTATATTCATCTACTAATATGTTAGCCAGAGCTGCTTATGTTAGATGGATGGGCTTTATTCAATGTTTAACATGTTTGGCTTCTAAAGCACTTTGTTAGTTTGTTCAGTGTATTCTTCAGTGTGTGAGGAACATCGAGTATTATCTTTTAAAATATCAGAGAATTGAGAAAGATTAACAAAAATTTTTCAGTGTTGTACAGAAAGACACAGATCCAGGAATTGATTTGAGTCCTTGAACTATTTTTGTTCTACCTACAAAAAACTGGGTTTTGAACCTAGGTGTGATATGTTTGTTATCTTGGTAGTTGCTGTTAAACTTAGAAATAATATTCTCTCTCATTCAACAAATGTCTAAAGCTGATAATGTGCCAAATATTGAGTTTTAAGAATAGTAAGATATGCTCACTTAATTGAGTAAGGAAAATATTATGTTAAATAGGAAGTGTGTGTTGCTGGAAATAGAAGCAATCTAAGCTAGTCTTTGTGGTCAAAGAAAGCTTCCTAGAGTCAGTGGCATTTACGTTGAAATATTTGGCTAAAGAATGAATTTGGAAATAGTCAAGTACAATATATGGAAGGAATATTTCAGCTGTAGGAAATAACATGGAAGAATTTTAGAACTTGAGAGATGAGTAGAAAGTGATATAGGACAGGAGTAAACTGGATACTTTTGTAAGAAAGAGAAAATGTTTAGACTTTATCTTCCAGACTACAAAAAAAAAAAAGTTATAAAGGAGTTTAAGTAGGAGAAGACTAGAATCATTTTATTTTTGCAAAGCTACTGTAACAGAAATGTGAAAGATGAACTAGAAAGGGAGCAAGACTAGAATAGGGAGACTAGTTAGGAAACCATTGGTCAGGTGAAGGCCAATGGTTCACCGTAGGTTAGTGAAAATGAAGTTGTGAGAATTAGTTTGATTAGAAAGAGAATTGATATTGTATTGAACATAAAGATGGTGCCATTCAGTGACATAGGGAACAAAGGTATGAGCAGACTTCTGCTACAGATTGCAGACAAACCCAGAATGCAGAGGGGAAAGATTCCTCTCTCTCCCCAGGAAGAGGAGTTGGAGTGGTCAGTGTGTTCATTTTCTTTCTATTCTTCTGAATAGATTGATGCATATATATCTGGATTTCCACATGTTACATACATCTTAAAATACTGGTTTAGGGTTGTTAGGCTGTACTGGCAGTCAGCAACAGGATATGTGAAATAAAGCACGTAGTAGGCATTTACTATAATAGGTACCACTGTCCTCAAGGATGTCACTATATGTCAGACTCTAAAAGAGAGTCAGGATGTGCCTCTCTGTTTCTACAATTGATTTATGTTAGTCTGCATTAACCTCCTATTAACTGTCTTTAATACTAATTCTTCCAATTTATAAAAAATAGATAATCATTGCATACTTGTTGTATTTATGCATTTGATAGGCTACATGGAGAAGATATAAAGCTAAAAAATATTTATGTAAAGTGAGAGCTGCCTGCAAGATTCAAGCCTGGTATAGATGCTGGAGAGCACGCAAAGAATATTTGGCTGTATTAAAAGCTGTTGAAATTATTCAAGGTTGCTTCTATACCAAACTAGCGAGAACACGGTAATGTAGTTTAGCCCTGTGGAAGAGAGAGAGAGAGTGAGTGTGTGTGTGTGTAGTAGCTAAGTCCTCATATATAATAACATACTTATTAATTTTTCTTTTAAATATTTGCTATGCTCAATTTATATGGTTGGTTTAGTTCATGTTCATACATGAAACAAAACATCTCAGGGTGTCTTGGTTTTTTAAGAGCATAGCCTTGATAATATAATTTAGTAAAAATATCCATGTGCACTTGATTAATGTTAAGTTCATAGGGATGAAGGTAAGGACAGAAGAGTGGGGAAGTGAATATAAAAGTCTAGTTAAGTCTTTGTTTCCTTATTAAAGCATTTGTCTTTTATGTTGTTGATTTAGCCACTTGCTAAATTTGTTTTCATACTCATTTTTCTTGTTTTCATTTTTTTCTTTTACTTTGTGTTGTTCTTTATTTTTAATTGTTTTTAAAGAGACAGGGACAGTGAGAAAGAGAGAAACAATTTTTTGTTTAGTTTTTCATGTGTCTTTCCTTGCTCCAAGACTTCGTTGTGCACGTGGTGCTACAGTTTGAACTCGCATACTCATGTGTGCCAAACAAGCGCCATAACTGCTGAGGCACCGCTCCAGCCCTTTTGTTATTCTTTATATTCTTTATCCTTAATGATGAAGACTCTAATTACCAACCTATCTATGCAAATTGTATTTCCCTACTCTTGGTTCTCTTGTTTTGCATACATTTTTGGAAGCTGTTAGTAGATATTCTTTTTTTTTTTTATTTCATACTATAAGAATTTTTCTTCACCTAGAATCTGATTGTTTTAAAGTCCAGTTTAGGAGAGTAGACTAGAGCTAGAGCAACTCCTGGATCAAGTCCATGGGTAGGATTAGGCTTACTGTGTAGATACAGTTGCTACTATCAGTATTAAGGACTAGTGGCTTATTTTCTTGTACCAAAATGGTGAATTTTTCTCCTTGATACTCAGGCTTATTTTCTAAGAAACATGGCAATGAAATAAGCTCATCTTTTTACTTTTTCTGTAATACCAAGAACAATTAAAGAGTACATCTCTCTCCTCAGCTAAGTGTCCCTTTCTGTTTGATGATACTGATAATCTCCCAGCCTTTCCTTTTCCCCCTGTCTGCACAGACTCACTCAGACATTATTTACCGTTCTTTCTTTCACCACTCACTTTATGGAGATTTTTGCCTGGATAAAAATAATCATATTTTCTTTTGGTCTTGTTCAAAGTTCTTCCATACCAGAATTATAGAACTTCTTGTTTCTTACTCAATGGGATATTGACGATTGCAGAACTTCCTTTTTATTGTGTCTGAGTGCGTGAATTTTCTACTTTCTTTTATCATGTCATTGCCTTTGTTACATTTTTTTCACCTTAGTATTTAAAGTGAACTAGCAATAAATATTTGTTGACTAAAATAATTTGAAATTACTCTCTAATAACTATTTTTTAGGTTTTTGAAGATGAGAGCATCAGCAGTTATCATTCAGAGAAAACGGAGAGCTATACTTTCTGCAAGAATGGCTCATGAGCAATTCTTAATTATAAAAGTAGGTGTAAATAAAAGTCAACTCATTTGTCCAGATCTAAGGAAACAAGACAAAAGGGATGGTTTTAAGACCTACTTAGGCATTTATTTTTATATCTCTTGCAGTCAAGTAAAAATTATCTTTACTTGGAAAGACATTATTCACTAGTATTTTTATGTATTTATCTATATGTAGTTTTTTTTTGTATGCATTATAGAATATTCTCACACCCAAGTTTGAAACGATTTCAGTGAAAATAACTAATTTGTTTGGAGATGTCATAAATGTAGTATATTTTGTCTAATATAAGTCCAATACTTATTAACATGTTCTTTAAGTCACTATTTTATATTTAAAACATTTGACATCAAAGTTTTAAAACAGCTGTGGTCTTTAGTTAAATTAATCAAAATTAAAATTTGACTTATAAATTTCACTGTTTATATAATGTTCACTATGATTATATAACCATGATTGTTATTACTCTTACTACTGACAAAGTATGCCAAACATTGGATAAGCTCTTATATATATATAAATTTAATCCTCATACAATTTTCATAAGGTAGTTACTATTATACTCATTTTAGAGGTGAGGAAAATGTTAAGAGAGGTAAAGTAACTTGCTCAAGATTGTTCTGCTAATAGCTGCAGGTTTGTAAAACAGACCTACCTTGAGTGACTTAAAATCATTTAAATTCATTTCCTTTATGTGTACATGAAAATTTGATTGTCGGGATGTTATATAATTGAGCAATCTAAAGTATGCTGGTGGGATGCTGTGTGGGTCTTAAAACTACAGAAGCCTTCCTCGTAGCTAATTATGATGACCATTCTGCTCTTCATACTATAGCAAGCCCTTTTAGTAAATGTATTTGTACTGTAATAATATTTTTTCCTCCTCATGATGAAAAAAATCAAGAAGGTAAGAGGAATAAAGTATCAGATATCTATTAATCTTGGCTTGTCCCTTCGGTTTTGACTATAGACTTATACAGGTTTAGAAATAATGCTTCATTACCTTTTTCTATCCATGATTTATGACATTCTCAAACATTGAGAAATTCAAGAACTTTTAGTAGGTTGAAAATCTTATCATTTGTGTCTATTAATGTCACTTGTAAAATTTTCCTTACAGAAACATCGAGCTGCCTGTCTGATCCAAGCACATTTTAGAGGACATAAAGAAAGGCAGGTCTTTCTTCAGCAGAAATGTGCTGTTTTGATCATACAAAGACATATACGAGCCTGGAACGATGGGAAATGTCAAAGAATAAAATATCTTAATTTAAAAAAGTCGACAGTTATTCTGCAAGCACTGGTGCGTGGCTGGTTAGTAAGAAAAAAAGTAAGTATTAAGAATATCTCAATTGTGAAATCAAAGTATTTGATGTTAAGTGGTTTTATAACATTTTGGATTGTGGAGAATACTTTCAGGGCTAATATAATCATTAGCTTGAGTATGTTCAGCTGCTGCAGAGCCACATAGCAAGGGCAACATGAATCATAGATTTTTGTTCTATGACCCTGCTGTTTTCCACAGCCAAAGATGCAAAATAAAATTTCTTGTGTAATGACTTAATAAAATAACTGAGAGAAATATGAGGAAAGGTTTTGTAGGTTAAAGAAGTTAATTATTACTCAGGTAGCCTTTTGTTGCCCTCAGGCAAAACTTGGAGGAATTGTAACTACCATTCCTGTGATGTCATCCACATTTTTCAGAAAGAGAAAATTCTGTATATGGAGATCATGACATTTGGGTTCCAATGTGTGAAGCGTTGGCATAGACAAAACAACCAGACCTGAAGTTAAATTAGAGAGTTTTTTTGGAATTTGCTCATATAAATTAGAAGGTTAAAGCCCAAAGGTCACTGTAGAAAACTTATACTACAAGAGTCTTAATTTGCTGGACTTGTGCTGCACATACTAGAGAAATTCATATTATTTTGTGAGATTTCATATTACTATCTCTAACAACTCTACGTGGGACACTGTAGCCTTTTTTGATTTAGTATTGATACCCTTCATTTATTATTAGTACAGTAAAAATCTTAACTTGCTGTTGTTGGAGACTTTAGTTAAAGTAAATGCTGTAACTCTTTAGTAAAGTATCCAAAACATGATTATGTTTCTGTACCCTGAGTTATGAATTATACTGTTAGATATTATTTAATAAAGGATTATAATCACTTTGAATTAAAATGTAAATACTTGTAATAGTTAGTAGTTGATTTATTTCTGTAAGTTTATATTATTTGATACTGTGGTTATAGAAGGAAAAAACTCCACTGATTGTCTTAAGAGTCAGATACTTCAGAAGAGGGAAGGGTACAGGATGGGGAAAGGAAAGAGGAAGTCCAGGGCACTAAATTAGAGCAAATTATGTTCCATGCTTCTATAATTATACCAAAATGAATCCTGATGCTATATATTAACTAAAAAGAACCAATAAAAAGAAAAAAAGCTGAAAAAATGAAAATATACTATTTCAATATACTACACATTATATCATAGTTTATTACAGTATATAGAATAAATCTGTACAGCTGAATAATCAACTCATTTTGTTGTTATATTTTGAAAAATATCTTCAATTAAAATATTAGTATATTACAAAAGAGTCAGATACTTGATTATTAATTTTTTTTCTCCTTTAGATTTTAGAACAGAGGGCTAAAACTCGGCTCCTTCACTTCACAGCAGCTGCATATTACCACCTGTCTGCTCTTAGAATTCAGAGAGCATATAAACTTCACATGGCTGTGAAGAATGCTAACAAACAGGTTAATTCAGTCATCTGTATTCAGGTCAGTTTCTCTTCTGCAGAAAAACTATAAGATGTAATTATTCTCTTAGAAATTTTTGACATATAATGAACAATTCCCAGATCCCTTCAGTAGGTTCATATAATATTTATATTTTCAGCATATTGCTATTAGAATGATTTGAAAGTTAGAAATTGGTTGATATTTTATGGCACAACAATAAAGTTGTGAGTTATTCTCTGTGATGTAATTGTACTCATCTCCACTCCCACTAGTAAATTCTGAGGATATCTGTACCTCTAAATCCTTGCCAACAATGGCACCAGAAGACATTCTGATTTTTGCCAGTCCAGTGAATGGGAAATGGTATCTCATTTTTGTTTTGCATTTACTTGACTGTCAGGTATTCTAAAATTTTTACATGTTTATTAGTTGTTCAAGTCCTTATCTGTGTATTGTGTTCTCTTTTTAATGTTTTTTAGTGTACTTTGCCTCTTTTTGTACTTGATGTTCTTTTTATTATGATTTATAGGAATTATATATTCCAGATAAAGTTCTTATTTGTATACATTAACATGCATGTACCAATAAAATATTTAGTGAAAAAATAATTTGCAGAATGATGTATAATTTGATGTATAAATGTATTATTGTGCAGGATTAAATATACACCTACACATATACATATATATCCAACATGGGCTAAAAGGTTTGTACCAAGTAGAACAGGAAAATGATGCCGATGGGTTAAAAGACATTTCAATGTTCTACTTCTTCTTTATATTTCAGAACAGAGAGCCAATTTGGCTTCTTCACGTCATAGCAGCTTCATATTATCACCCGTCTGCTTTTAGAATTCAAGGAGCGTGTAAACTTCACATGGCTGTGATGAATGCTAATATATGTAAAATATGTATATAAATGTATATGTTTTTATTTACTTTTAAAAATCTGTAGTAAAAATGAAAAAAATCTTCACATTTTAAACAGAGATGGTTTCGAGCAAAATTACAACGAAAGAGATTTATTGAGAAATATTGTAAAATCATAAAAATTGAGCATGAAGTTCAAGAACGTGTGAACCAGCAAAATACTGCTGCATCAGTAATACAGAAAGCAGTACGCAACTATCTTCTTCGTAAAAGACAGGAAAAGGTTAATAGTAGAATCACCAAAATTCAGGTAAGTCAAAATTCTATGGTTTTTAGTACAGGAATAAAATCCATATTGAAGTTTTAGTTGAAATGTATCTGATCATATGTAAATTTATTGAAAATATTTGCTTTGTAGAAATATTTATGGATATTAATTCATAACATTACTCACAATAATCTTAAAATTTTTCTTTTATCTCTTTAAGGCATTATGGAGAGGCTACTCTTGGAGGAAGAAAAATGATTGTACAAAAATTAAAGCTATACGACTAAGTCTTCAAATTGTTAATAGAGAGATTCGAGAAGAAAACAAACTCTACAAAAGAACCACCCTTGCGCTTCATTATCTTTTGACATATAAGCACCTTTCTGCCATCCTTGAGGCCTTAAAGCACCTCGGTTAGTTTGTTATAACAACATCTTTCATAAGATTAGGGATACATTTTTACCTTTGAATATTTAAAGAACATTGTAATTGTAGAGTATTATCTAAAACTTCATTGTTTTACCAGAGCCGTGTAGATATACAGAATGGTGGGGCTCATTTTGACGTAAACTCATGTAAATAGCTCGCTCTACTTCTCTGCAGTACTTTTACTTCGCCCATTCACACTTCTGTCCCCTTACTCTACTCTGTTGGTCTTCCTTCTGTTTTTTTTTTCTACTTGGTGCATTATAGTTTCATGTAAAATGAGAATGCAATATTGTTACTGTAAATTAACGCATGTAATTTTCCCTTTCAGAGGTCGTTACCAGATTGTCCCCACTTTGTTGTGAGAACATGGCTCAGAGTGGAGCAATTTCTAAAATATTTGTTTTGATCCGAAGTTGTAATCGTAGTGTTCCTTGTATGGAGGTCATCAGATACGCTGTACAAGTCTTGCTTAATGTAGCTAAGGTAGTTTTCCTTTTTAACAATGAAATATTCATTGGTCAAGAAATGTGTCTCTGCAAATTAAATTTATGCTTGCTTAAATAACAGTGGCTAATGTTTATTGAGTACTTAGTAAATGTGAGTACTTTTGTGCATTAATTCATTTAATCCTTACAATAATCCATACCATACACGTATTGGCTTTTAATATTTTCTTATTTTTATCTTAGAATGATAATTGTTTGTAGCCATGCAAATTTTAATATTAATATAATAATATCATTAGATAAATGAAGCATGAAAATATATCCTGGAATTATTAATGTCAAATTTATTGTTGATTTTAAAGCACATGCATCTTTCTCTTAGGGATATAAAATTTTGTCATTAACTAGATCTTGCCTTACTTAGTATCTTACCCTATGATTTATGATTAATGGTTATACTATTATTGATAAGTTGTCTTTTACCTGAAAGATTCTTACTAACATGATCTTCTCTTTACAAATTTGCTTTTATTTACTTCAAGATATTCTTTTACAAAGATTTTAGATTTTCTTTTATTTATTTATTTATTTATTGGTACCAGGGATTGAACCCAGGGCACTCAACCATTGAGGCACATCCACATGCCCCACATCCGGTGCCTTTTTATGTTTTATTTTGAGATAGGGTCTTGCTAAGTTACTTAGGATCATACTAATTTGCTGAAGCTGGCTTTGAACTAGCAATCCTCCTGCCTCAGCCTCCGAGCAAGTGCGATTACAAGTGTGCACCACCATGCCTGACTAGATTTAACTATTTTATGTGGAACATTAGAAGTGGGTGGGAAAGAAAAAGATAAAGGTGTGAATATGTATATAAGATTCAGAAATGATAGTAGTAACAAAAAATCATCTCATGAAGTCCTGTGTACTTGCTATAAATGCTTCAAAAATTTGGTTCTGTTTTTTTTTATGGTTGAGCTGTTTTAAAGGTGTGTGTTTATTACAGCTTTTAATTTCATTGTGTTCTTTTCAAGTATGAGAAAACTACTTCAGCAGTTTATGATGTAGAAAATTGTATAGACACACTGTTGGAGCTTTTGCAGATGTACCGAGAAAAGCCTGGAGACAAAATTGCAGATAAGGGTGGAAGTATTTTCACAAAAACTTGTTGTTTGTTGGCTGTTTTGTTGAAGACAACAAACCGAGCCTCTGTAAGTATTAGTTACTTTTCTTTTTTCTTATTTGTTAAATATGGTCTTACATTTAGGAGGGAATCGTTCGTTATCAAATAATCAAGAACAAATGTATAATTATAGAGCAAGCCAAGGCTGATGTCATTCATGTTTTCCCCCCTTTGGTTCCTCATGATTCCATGTTTCCGCCTATTAAACCCCCGTGTTAATTGGACTTCTCATGGAAGTTGGAGGTTCCCCTCTAAGTTGATTCCCCCATATTCCCTGCCTCTGGTCTCGATTTCCTTCTTATTCCCTCCTCCCCTCCCTGTCCCTTTCCCTATGTCCCCCAGCATCTGAGGCAAGGTTCCCCCTGTTCAGGTAAAAATTCATACATGCTGAGGTTATTATTAGCTTAGCTATCTATCATATTATTTCTGATTGTATTCCAGCTTCCACAGATGAGAGAAAACATTCGGCCCTTGAGTCTCTGAGTTTGGGATATTTCACTTAGCATAATTGTTTCCATCTCCATCCATTTGGCTACAAATGCCGTATCATTTTCTCTAATAGCTGTGTAGTATTCCATTGTATATATGTACCAAAGTTTTTGAATCCACTCATCAAGTGAGGGATACCTGAGTTGGTTCCATAATTTAGCTGTAGTAAATTGAGCTGCTATAAACATTGATGTAGCTGTATCTCTATAATATGCTGATTCTAGCTCTTTTTGGGAAAATACCCAGGAGTGGGATAGTTGGGTCATAAGGTGGTTCTAGTCCTAACTTTTTAAGGAGTCTCCACACTGCTTTCCAGAGTAGCTGTACCAGTTTGCAGTCCCACCAGCAATGTGACAGTGTTCCTCTTTTCCCACAGCTCCTACAGCATCAGTCATTGTTCATATTCTTCATTTTTGCCACTCTGACAGGAGTGAGGTGGAATCTAGTGCAGTTTTGATTTGCATTTCTCTTATTGCTAGAAATCAGGAAATCTGTCCCGTTCACAATCTCCTCAAAAAAAAAAAAAAAAAAAAGCCTACTTGAGAATCAATCTTACAAATTGCAGAATATCTGAGTATATGGGAAAACATTCCATGTTCATGGTTAGGCAGAATCAATATAATCAAAATGGCCATTCTACCCAAAGCCTAAACATTTTTAATGCAATCCCCATCAAGATACCAATGTCATTCTTCACCGATATAGAAAAAGTAATTCTCAAATTTGTATGGAATAACAGAATACCCAGATTAGCCAAAACATTACCCAGTAAAAAGGTGGAAGCAGGTGGTATATCAATTCCTGACCTGACATTATACTGTAGGGCTATAGTAACAAAAAAACCATGGTATTGGTATCAAAACAGAACTGAAGACCAATGGAATAGAATAGAAGATTCTGAGATGAACTCCCATACCTTTAAGTATCTGATATTTGATAAAGAGGGCAAAAGCGTAGTTTGGAGAAGGATAGCCTGTTCAACAAATGGTGTTGGACAAATTGGACATCCGTATGTAGAAAACTGAAATTAGATCCTTACCTTTCACCCTGCAGAAAAATTAAATCAAAATGGTTCAAAGATCTGGATATTAAACCAGCAACTTTACAATTGCTTAAAAAAAAGTAGAATCAACACTATGTGACATAGGGGTCGGCTCCGCCTTCCTTAACAAGACTCCGATGGTGCAAGCTTTAAAGTCAAGAATAAATGAATGGAATGCAATTAAACTAAAAAGCTTTTGCACAGCTAAAGATTTAGTCAGGAGTGTCAAGAGAGAACCTACAGAATAGGAAAGAATCTTTGCCTGCTACACCTCAGACAGAGGGCTAATATACAAAGAACTCAAAAAACTAAACACCAAATGCACAAATAATCCAATCGATAAGTGGGCTATGGAACTGAGAAAAAATTTCTCTGTGGAGAAAGTCTGAAAAGCCCATAAACATATGAGAAAATGTTCTACATCACTAGCAATAAGAGAAATGCAGTATTTTTCTTTGAGATTATTTTCTATGTTGTTACATCTGTGGTTTTTATGTTTTCCTTTTAGTAATTATCACAAAATAGGTTTTTACATGTGGTCAAACTTGTTTGCATGGTAAAATGAATTCAGTGTGTGTGTGTGTGTGTGTGTGTGTGTGTGTATGTGTGTATTCAGGATATTAGGAGACATATATACACACATTTTATAGTGTGTGGATATGCCTTGTTTCTTTTTGATATTGAAGAAACCAAGTTCCCAAATAGAACTTATTTTAGCCATGTAAGTAAGCATTTCCTATTTACTAGACAATATAATAAATTACCCTAGCATGGTAGGAAATCAGGTATGTATAATTCTCTATCTGCCTATCATAACCATAAATACGTCTCAGGTTTTACTGTGACTAGAACTCTGAGTTATTTTCATTAGGTATCACAGTTAACATAAGAGTAATCAGATCCTGTGACAGGATTGTAGTCCTTATCCTGATAACAATGGGAAACCTCCTAAAGAATTTTAAGCAAGAATAAAATTTTCCTGTTTAAATTTTAGCATCACTCTGGCTACTGACTGAAGAATGAATTTGGGAAAGCATGTATGGGTATAGGGAGACCAATAAGGAAGAAGGCAAGTGTAGAGATATAGTGGCTAGACATGAGATTGTGCTTTTTACCTAGGGATGGGTCAATGAGGGAGAAGCAGATAACTTTGGAAACTTGAAAGAGGTAAAATTCACACAATTTGGTAATTAGAAATAACAGGTTATATTGTCTGTTTCCTTTTGTATTCAGTATGCAGTTAAATATACAATTTTTGAATATTTCTCTTCTTTATAATTGTCTTGCATATTATTTCACATTTAAATTAATTTACCTGCTGAACTTAGCTTTGCTCTTGATTGTTAAAAGTTTGAAAGTTTATTACATAGTGTTTAAATGATTGATTTTGTTATTCTAGAAGAGATAAATTGAATTCTCAGGTTTTAATAAATGTACACTTTTTCTTTTAGGAGGTACGAAGTAGATCCAAAGTTGTTGACCGTATTTATAGTCTCTACAAACTTACAGCCCGTAAACATAAAATAAATGCTGAAAGAATACTTAGTAATCAAAAGAAGAATCTTTCTATATGCTTTCCATTTATTCCAGAAACACCTGTAAGGACCAGAATAGTTTCAAGGTAAGCACTTAAGCGTATTCTGTAATTTTGTGTCATCATCAAGTCATTTAATAAATATTTGTTGACACTTAGCATAAATAAGACATTGTTCTTAACCATGGAGAACAACATATGATTAAGAATAAGCTATTCATTAAATCTAAATAAGTAAATTTCAATAAAAAAGTAATACTACTGTAGCTTTGGGTATTTAAAAGTTATTCAGCAATTGTTTTAAATAGCTAAGAGCTAATGCTAAGAAGCTTGTTATAATTTTGTTGTATCACTTTTATTTTCCACATTAAGGACAAACTCCACTGTTTAGAAACTATAAAAAACATACATCTTGTTTATAATCTCAGCCTCTAATTCTCCCATAAATACCTTGACTTTCAAAATTTCTCCTTCCAGAGAAGTTCTTTATGGGACTTTATTTATTTATTTTTTTAAAGAGAGAGAAAGAGAGAAAAAGAGAGAATCAATTTTATTTACTTTTTCATCTTTCCTTTGTTTCTCCGACACTTAATTGTGTATGTGGTGCTGGTGTTCGAACCCATGTCCTCACTCGTGCCATGCAAGCGTTCCAACTTGCTGAGCCACCGCTCCAGCCCTTTTTGTTAGTTTTTCTGTTGTAACCAATTACCTCAAACTGGGTGGCTTTAAACAACAGAAACATTCTCCCATAGTTCTAGAGGAAAGAAGTTCAAAATCAAGGAGTGGATTGCCAGGGCCATACTCCCTCTGGAGGCTGTAGCATATGATCCTTCCATGACTCCTCCAGGTTCTCTTTTCTCTTAAGTTCCTTGCCTTGTGGTTATATGACCTCAGTCTCTGCCTCTAGCTTATGGCCTTCTCCTCCTTAGTGTCTTTTACAAGGATACTTTTCATTAGATTTAGAGCCAGAATAGAGAATTCAGGATGATCTTATTTCAAAATACTTTACTTCAGTATATCTGCAAAAAACTCTTTTTTCCAAATAAGTTCATATCACAGGTTCTGACATGGACGCATTTTTTGTAGTTTAGCTAGTTTAAGGTAGTTGTGTAGTTAGCTAGTTTTATAGTTTAGCTAGTTTAATTTAGAGGCATTTTTTTCAATGGGTTTTTCTTACATGGTTAGACAGGCCTCTCTATCACCATCAGGGAGTATAAATCAAATAGAGCTCCAGCTTTAACTACAAAGTGCTTAAATTATGGTTATTATATAATAGTGTAGAGCTATATCATTCAGGAGAATGGCAATGCACAGACGTGAATAAAATAATAAAGATAGTGACTACTAAGATGAAGATTAACTTAGAATTCTTGCTGGAGGGGAATGACTGTGAAACCATCTCTGGTATGTGATATTTAAGCTGACTCCTGAAGGATGAGTTGAGGAAAGGTTAGAATAGAGTGAGGAGGAGTCACAAGTTTTATTTTGGATAAGCCTGAGAAACCCATGGCATAAATAAGAGGCAAATAAAATGAGCCATTGGAAAATCAGGTTTATGATAGAACAGAAGAACAAAACTAAAGGTATAAATTAGAGTATCATTTGTTTCAGGATATGATAGGACTTAAGGCCAGAAGATGAATGAATGTGATTGTGGATTGAAATTTTTCTCCTTTCTGTCACTGAAGACTATTCTGTCATATGTATATACCACAAGTTCTCCACTCACTAAATTGGTGCAGTATTTGGATTTTTAACAAGAGAATAAAAAGATGGAAGTATATAATAGGGATTGATGTGAGAAGATATATGAGTTCTCCTCTGATACCATTTTCTCAGTGTGGTGTGAGATTAAAATAAAGTCAACAACTGAGAAGAGCTTAAAAGAGTGTGGAAGGAATTTTTGAAAAAAGGAAAGAAATAAAATAATCATCTTGGAGAACAGGGAGACAACTCTAGGCAATTTCAAATGCCCATTTTAGGTCTGCAAGTTGACATAAAATAAAAATGGCTGTTTGTATAATTTTTTTAGCAATATGCATTTGTACATGAATGGAGAAAGAAGGTATTTCTATTCAGTGTGGAACCCAAATTGAATTTTCTAGACAAGTGTGACAGGGGGAGAAATATGAGTTAACAGCATTTACAAAGAGGATTATATTGAGGTATCTAAGCTAATTAGGGAAGAAAGTGAAAACAGCATTCTGATGGATGACAGGTATGTGTTGAGATCAGATGAACTCGAGATCTCAGCAGTGTTGGTTCAGAGACTTTTAAAACAGGGAACATGAATGAATCAGAAGTGGTTATGGGGGAATGGAAGTCTCAAATTGAGATTTCAGTGGTGGTGCACTTTCTGATAAAGACAAAGTCTAGAATGTCACCATGTAAGAAGGCGTTGTTTGAGAAAGAATAGAAGGAAAAGTTAGCAAAAACTGACTAAGCTGTTGGCTTTTTATCCATATGGATGTTGATATTAATGAGAATGGTAATAGTAGTTGGGAGAAGATCAAAAACTAGGTTCATAATTGAGAGATGGTCAACGATCAAAAGGCAGTAGTGAAACTAAGAAGTATAAGCTTCCAAGAAGCCGGCACCATTTTTTAGGAAATAATATAGAACTAATAATTGGCTATATTATGAAGTTCTTCTACCTCTTTGGGAGTGTTGTAAGGGAAATGGTGTGTTCAGAAGTAGCAACATTTTAGTTATTACATGAAGGTGGATGTTAACTCTTTTAAGAGAAGTACTGTTTTAATGCTGTATTCTAATTTTTTTAAAACAGGCTTAAACCGGATTGGGTTTTGAGAAGAGACAGTATAGAAGAAATCACCAATTCTCTGCAAGCTATCCAAATGGTGATGGATACACTTGGCATTACTTATTAGTAAATATGAACATTTCAGTGTGTACAGTATAAAAAATATTAAAGCTATAATCATGAATATGTAAAGTGCTTTTTGCTTTCTATGTACAATTTCTAAAATCTGGCTTTGTATTAAAAATAAATATGTATATTGTAAATAATTAAGCTGTATTGTTTTTATTGAATATAGCTGTATGCGTAGAACAAACAAACATGTCATCAGGTGATTATAATACTATTATTCATGTGTATTAAAAAGTGTTATACGAAGACATATTCCTAATGGGTAAAGGATGGATTATTACCTGTCTTATAGATGAACAAAGGCTAATTTTACTAAAACAAATGTTGGAAACTGAAGGTTCTGTTTATTCACTTAGAAATGAGAGTATAAATTATTCCTGCAAATGTGTATGGCTGACATCCTCATTTGGCTCCTTCAATGTCTAGAGCGTTCAGAGAGGTAAGGGAGCTTCTCTGGGGAAATTACAAGAATATGACTTGCCACTGTATGTACTAAAAACCCTTAACTTTAAACTGGGATTATAATTTGAAGTGGGAAGAATGTAATATTGCTTTAAAAGAAACATCTTGTTCATTTACATAACACAAACTTGAAAATGATTCCATTTTGTAGTGATATGCTTTATATAGCTTTAGGTCACTATCACCTGTATCTGTATAGTTCCAGGGCCAAAGAAATGTAGTTCTGGTGGCCATTTGAAATTTGATAAGGTCACAAAGTTTGTCCATGTTGGATACCATAAAAATTCTAGCTGTTTGAACAGTAGTAGAAATGAAGAGATTATTTGTTAGGACAATTTAAGGATTAAACCTAACTAGCCTAGAATTGTCTGCTTATGTTATGGTTTGGATCTGATGTGTCAAAAGCTCCTGTGCTAATGCAGGAATGTTCAGAGGTGGGGTGGTTAGATTGTGAGAGCTGTGACCTAATCAGCCCATCTCTTCTGGGTGGACTATCTTGGGGCGGGGCTGGAAGAGATGGGTCACCTTAGTTATGCCCTGGAAGAGTTCATCTTCCCTGAGGCACCTTCTCTTTGCTTCCTGGTTGCAATGAATGGAACAGTGCTCCTCTACCACACTTTCCTGCCATGATGTTCTCTCTCACCTTGGGCCCAGAGCAATGGAATTGGCTGCCCTTGAACTAAGACATCTAAAACCATGAGATCCAAATAAGCTTTACTTCTTCTAAGTTGTCCTTGTTGGGTGTTTTGGTCACAGTGATGAAAGGCTGACTAACACAACTTACAATTTGGTTATGATAAATCTAAATGCACTGATGTGTTGAACATTATATTCAAATTTTCTGGAGGTTTTTCCTTCCTACGTGCCCCCAACAATAAAGCATTATTAGGAACTGTTAGTATTATTTTCCAAGCATTGTAATTTTTGTTGACTTTCCTATTTTGTTTTCCTTCATTTAATGGTGGTTTACTGTAAATATTTACTTTGGTAAATATTTTACCTAAATATAGGATTTTCATTTAGATTTAGGATTTAATTGGCCAGTATAAAAATTTTAATGGTGCTAATTTCCTCCCAGATGGATATAACCTTTTGCATAAGAAATATTGTACATGCAAGAAAATGGCTTTCAGATGTTAAAACAGTTTATTTATTGAATCTCAGACCAAAAACTCTTTTTTTTTTTTTTTAAGAGAGAGGGACAGTGAGAGAGACAGAGAAAGAGAGAATCAACTTTATTTAGTTTTTCACATGGCCTTCGTTGCTCCAACACTTAGTTGTGTACATGGTGCTGGGGTTTGAACCCGGGTCCTCGTGCTTGCAGGCAAGCGCCAAAACCACTGAGCCACCGCTCCAGCCCCAGACCAAAAACTCTTGATGGACTTTGAACACATACTTTCCCGTGGATCAGCTATACTAATTATTCTTAAAATAAGCTGTAATATCAGTTTGGGAAGGGCTTTCCCTTTGTCTACTCCCAGAGAGAGGTGCTTAGATTTGACAAGAAAAGAATTATGTGTCTTCCTTTGAGGATTCCAAGATGGCAACAGTGGTGGCGGGAGTGGCGGTGGCAGATGCCCAGCAGTACCCGGCTGTGTGGTGGGTGATTTTCTCCCCTAATTCATTAATATCAAAGGAAAGAAGCTTATTAACAGCCGGAATTGTAAGCAAGTTGATAAGTATGTGATAGGTATGTGCCTCCGCCACCTACCCAGCCTATGGAGTGGGGTAGGGGGGATGAGCCAGGAGGGGAGGAAGCCGCACATACTTAACACACCCACAGCATGGTGGGCCCTCAGCAGAACTTGGGTGTGGAAACACTGAGCACTCAGTCTGCTCTGGCTGTAGCAGTGGCCCTGGGGATGTTTTAATACAGAGACCCTAAATCTGATCACACAAAGAAATGAGGCAGTAACACCATCTTGATTCGTCCCAGAGGGTGGTACATGACACTCCTTCATCAATAATGAAACTAAAAACATCAGCTGCAGTACACATTAGGGACCTCAGTCCAGAGAAGTGGCTCCAAATACTCATTTTCTTGACTGTTCTGGGGGCTGTGTGGGCCTGGCAGACCCTCCCTTCTGGTCTTGCCACCAGCATTTGGAACCCCCCCCCCACACACACACACACACTCCTGAACTGCAGGAGGACTCTGATCATGACTTTGCTTAAAAGGGCCTAATCAGCTAGGGTGTTCTCCGGCTGCAGGTACAACAGACACTGCCTGAAACTCTCAGACAAGGCAGTGACTAGCTTCAGCCTCGGGGACCTACAAACAGAAGGGACAGCCTTGTTTTATTGCCTTCCCCTACTTTCAGACCCTGATTTCTGTGTACAGACAAGATCCCATAGGTCCTGACTTCTCCAAGTGGGACTGGGCTTCCATGGCCCCTAGTGGTTGCATTTGAGACTTCCACAAACATTGGTCTAACTGGGCTGGTGTCTCCTTCACACCTGCCACCCTTTGCTGGGGCTGTGACTACCACACACATCATCTCTTGGGGCTATGGAAGACCACAAGACACCCAAGAGTGGGGTGATAGTGATCCTGGGGTAGCTCAGTCCATGTCAGCCACTCTCCTTGGAACAGTAAGAGTCCCATACAGCTACTCCAGGATCCACAAGACTCCCAGTGGCTCCTGGTTCCCTGCTGAAGAGGGACAGGAGTAGGCAGACACTAATCTGCCCAAGAGTGCAACTTGGATAGCCCTGAAGTCTGCTCTCAGTGGAAGCAGGAAAGGTCATTGCAATCCCACTACAGGAGAAATATACTTGGAGGCCTCCTGGGAATCTCACTATCAGCGGAGATCACCAAATCAATCTCATTCCCTCCAACAAACTCAACTGGGAAGTGCCACCATCTAGAAGTCAGCTATGAGCACATTCCCCCACAGTACATATTGACCTCAGCAGTAATAATTCAGAAACTTCCCGGCTCCTTTTTTTTCCTATTGTTATTCCTGAAATTTGTGTTCCTGGAAGTATGTATTTTTGTTTGTTTGTGTGTCTGTCACTGTGACTTCTTGTGTATGACTGTTGTATTCATATCATCAGGCTCCAACCTGGGAAGACTTCATTATAACATACTAGTCCTCAGGCTCCTTGGGTCAAAGAGACTCCCACTCTGTACTACCCCCTTCTTCTCTTTACTCTGTCAATTCCTAAACTGTATTCTGTCCTCTCTCATCATCCCTCAAAGTCTTTACCCCACTCTAATCCCATTTCTATCTTTCCCTTATTCTTAACAGAATAGCCCACATCACACTACTACCTTAAAGCTCTATATCCTAAGTCACAAGACCCACACTACCTTCTTACCTCATTCCCTGTGCTCTCTAAACTTTTTTTTTCTTCACCTATAGAGGCCCTGCTAAACTGAAGAGAATGGCATGCTTGAAAAACAGGTGTTTGCTTGCTATCTAAATATGGTGTGAGAGCTCTTAAGGAAGAAAACTGATAATCCAATTGCTCCTATAGATGCTAATCATCACTGTAACAGCTACAGTTGCCATTGTCTTGTGCATGCATTGGCTGCACTTATGCACTTCAACCCCCTGTCCCTTGAGGTATTGGAAAATGTAAAGGTTCACAATACTTCACTGATTGGGGTGGCATTCATTGAACTATGCTACCCAAATTGTACCCTAGCCCAGCTAAGCAAAGAGATAAGAAACTCCAATTCCATTAGCAAAGCCTCCAAGAGAATTATTCACTGTTGGACCTCAAGACACTCCCTGTAACTGAATGAGGAAAAAGGGAAATAAGTCCTCACCTCAACCTCATAGCTCCTCATCCAAGGAGTCCATGGATGGGGTCCCAGGTAAAAACCTAGAAAAATGTCCCATCAATATGATTTGTAATTCAATCAAAGAATTGAAAGAAGATTAAAGAGAAAAGAGAACAATTTCAGGAGATGAGAGACCACATCTATAAAGAGATAGACAGCCTGCAAAGAGATGTAACAGAGATCTCAGAATTGAAAAATACTGTAAACCAAATCAAAAGCTCATTGGAAGATACAAATACCAGAGTAAACTCAATAGTAAATAGAGCCTCAGCTCTTGAAGAACGAAGATCAGATAATGAACACAGAATGATTAATGTTGAGTTTAATGAGGACAAGCAAGAAAAGAAACTTATTGTATATGATCAGAACTTCCAAGGGGGCATTAAGAACCTTCTAAGTGAAATTGCCAAGGAGAATTTTCCCCGTATCAGAATTGACCCAGAATACCAAATTCAAGACACCTATAGGACCCCAAAACACTTAACTAAATGAGAAATTCACCAAGAAACATCTGTATAAAACAAGTAACAGATAAATGAATGAAAAATGTCCTAAAAGCAGCTCAGGAAAAACTCCAAATGACATTCAGAGACAACAATTCAGATTATTATGGATTTCCCAGAGCAGACAATAAAGGCCAGGAGATCATGGAATGATATTTTTCATACTTTGAAAGAAAACAATTTTCAGCCAAACATAATATACCCTGCAAAACTCAGCTTTAAATGTGACAGGGCACTTAAATACTTCAATGATAAATTCAAGCTAGCAAGATACATGAACACAAAGCCTGCACTACAGAATATCCTCAAGGACATACTTCACTCAGAAGAACATTATAACAACTCCAAAAATCCTTTTTAATAAAAAGGAAAGTCAATAACCATAATACATACCAAAAGATATCCAAGATGGTGCAAAAACATAGCAATAGTCGTAATGTCAGGGACCCAGATTCCCATAACTGTTCTACCTGAATGTAAATGGGCTCAATGCCCCAAATAAATGACACAGATTGGCTTACTGGATCAAAAAACAAAATGCAATAATATGCTGTCTACAGGAGACACACCTCAGAAACAAAAATAGACACAGATTGAATGTGAAAGGTTGGTAAAATGTCTACCAGGCTTGTGGTCTGAAAAAGCAACCTGACGTTGCAATCCTAATATCCGATAAATTTAATTTTGACCAAAAACTAGTCAGAAAGGACAAAAAGGGACACTGTATCAGAGTTAAAGGAACAATTCATCAGGAAGACATAATGATAGTTAACATCTATGTACCCAACTACAATCCTCCCAAATATATAAAGAACACACAAGGACATTAAATCTACCTCATCGATCTCAACACAATAATACTTCACTACACCATTATCAACAATAGATCATCAAAGCAAAAAATTAACAAAGATATCTCTGACCTAAACAACTCTATTAATCAATTGGACTTGACATTTACAGAATATTCCATCCTAAATCAAATGAGTTTACCTTCTCAGCAGCTCACAGATCCTTCTCCAAAACAGACCACATCCTAGTTCACAAAGCTAACCTTAATAAATACAAAAAACTTGATATAGTCCCATGTATCCTGTCAGACTACAATGCTGTGATCTTAGCAATTAATAACAAGAAAAAAAAAACAGAAATTACTCAAATACTTGGAAATTGAATGATACACTCTTAAACAAAAATGGATTAAAAAGGTAATAGAACAGTAATCAAGAAATTCTTGGAAATGAATGAGAATGATGAAACAAAGTATCGAAATATCTGGGATAGTGTGAAAGCATTCTTAAGAGTTAAATTCATAGCACTGAGTGCCTTCATCAAAAATCAGGAAAGAGCCCCCAAAAATAGTCTTATTCTACAACTCAAATCCCTACAAAAAGAGGAACAATCCAATTCAAAACCTAACAGAAGACAGGAAATAACTAAAATTAGAGCTGAAAAATGAAATTGAGAACAAAAAAAATATAAATTAACACCAAAACAAAGAGTTGGTTCTTTGAAAAAATTAAATAAGATAGACTCCTTGCTAACCTCACCAAGAGGATGAATGAAGTGAAGCAAATCAACAAAATCAAGGATGAAAATGGAGATATCACCACTGACTTAACCAAAACCCAGAAGTTTATCACAACTTATTTTGAAAGATTATACTCTGCCAAGTTTCATAATCTAGAAGAAATGAACAAATATCTGGCCACATATAACATTCCAAAATTAATACTAGAGTACATTGAAAATCTAAACTAATGAATCTCAAGTAGCAAACTGAAATCAGTAATTAAAGGCCTTCCAAAAAATAAAAGCCCAGGACCTGATGGATGCACAGCAGAATTCCACCAAAAATTTACAGAAGTATTAACACCAATATTCTACAACTTTTTCATGAAATTGAAAGGGATGGAGCACTCCCAAACACTTTTTATGAAGGAAATATTACCCTGATACCAAAACTGAACAAAGACACATCAGAAAAAGAAAACTACAGACTAATTTCCCTGATGAACGTAGATACTAAAATCCTTAATCAAATACTAGCTATCCAAAAATACATTAAAAATATAATTCATTATGATCAAGTGGGCTTCATCCCAGGAATGCAGGCAGGGGTCGTTCTTCATATGCAAAACAATTAATGTAATTCACAACTTAAACAGAATCAAGGACAAAAACAATATGATCATCTCAATGGATGCAGAAAAGGCCTTTGATAAAATCCAGACTGCTTTTATGTTCAAAACTCTAGAGAAGATGGGGTTCAAATGACCATTTCTGAACTTTGTGAAGGCTATGTATGCTAAACCCTCAGCTAGTATAATACTAAACAGAGAAAAGCTGAAAGCATTTCCACTAAAATAGGGAACAAGACAAGACTGAAATCAGTCCTTTTCAAAATATCTTTGAAAATAATAAAATACTTGGGAATTAACCTTAAAAGGGAAATCAAAGATCTCTTCAATGAAAACTATCGGTCATTGAAGAATGAAATCCAAGACGACCAAAGAAGATGGAAAGATGTTCCATGCTCTTGTTTAGGCAGAATTAATATAATACAAATGGCCATACTACCGAAAGCTTTATATAGATTTAATGCTATCCCTATAAAGATACCTATGTCGTTCTTCACAGACATAGAAAAAGCAATTCTCAAATTCATTTGGAACAATAAGAAACCAAGAATTGCCAAAACACTAATAAGCAAGAAAGATGAAACAGGCGGTTTTGACATACCAGATTTAAAACTATGCTATAGAGCCATAGTAACAAAGACAGCATGGTACTGGTATCAAGATAGGAAAGAAGACCAATGGAATAGAATGGAAGACCCTGAAACAAACCCTCAAATCTTTAAACATCTGATTTTTGACAAAGGGGGGCAAAATATTACATGAAGGAGAGAGCCTTTTCAACAAATGGTGCTGGACAAACTGGACAGCCACTTGCAGAAAGTTGAAATTAGACCCATATTTTTCACCTTACATGAGAATCAAATCAAAATGGATCAAGGAGCTAGGAATTATTTTTTTCCCACATTTATTAGAAGTATATTGTGATACAGGATACAGATGAGGGGGGAAACATTGTCAAAACTGTAGCAATCAATGTGTATAAACTTTGATAACCAGGGGTAATGCTAACACATAGATAAGCTACTATGGGTTTCATCTAATGCAGTTTCCCCCAGAAGAACTCATGTGTTAAATGGGTATCTAGTGTAGGAATAACATCGGCTTTTGGAATGGTTCCCCCATCTTCCCCATCACCAGACTCCTATGAGTTCTTCGTATACCCTCCCCCCTCCCCATCCCCTTCCCTCCACCTCCAAGTTCCCTAGGGAGCTTTCACCCCTGTTGCACTGAAAGTCATTCAATTTGAGGCTTTGTTAGGTCAGCCGTCTGTCCTACTGCTTCAACATAAATTCTAGTATCAACAGATGAGAGAAACCATTCGGCCCTT